>VZSZ01005511.1:1549151-1622213 GCA_013398815.1 Ibidorhyncha struthersii
CCCCAGGCTCCCCACTTCCAATTCCCTGCCGCAAGAGGACCCAGTCTGGCTGCCCACTAGCCTCAGCCCCAGGTCCCACTTGCCAGTCACAGCTCCTTTTATCACAAGGGAGTTCTGCAAACACTGGGCTGCAGCTCTGGCTGTGGTTTGAGGCTTCCCAGCTGCTCATCACAGAGGCCATAGCCAGGGCAGTTATAATGGCAGAGACGCAATTTAGAGTATTCTCTATCTGCCAGATGTCAAGCTCCTAGTGACCGGTGAGGGTGATCACCCTGTCACTTATTTTAAGAGTCTCTCCTTCCATTTCAGTCATTACTGACAAAAGTCAGTAATCAAATTAAAACTCAACTGGAGTTTAATCACAGCTAGATTTGAAACAGAAGGCAAACCTTGACCACAGATTATCTCTCTCAGGAGTGGATTAGTCAGAGCAACTGCTCACACCTTCACACCTGTTTCAAGTATGAATCCTGTTCTCGCAGCATAATTACAACCAAAGATTAATCATTACAGCAATTAACATACTAATATTTCACAAAAAAAAAAAAAGACAAACACTCATTTTAAAAGAAGTTTTACTTTCCAGGGCAGGGGAGGAAATGGAGAAAATACTTAACTAGGAACAGTAAGGTTAATTATAACTATCACAAAGGCGATTATAACTGCCAAAGGCTTTAGTGTAGTCCACACAGAGTCCTTAGCTGCTCACGCCTGACTGCCAGATGTATGGCAGCAAGAGAGTGGAAGAGATCATAAGAATAATTCTACCACAACCTCTAAAACCAAAGCACTAAAAGCTATTTTCCTTCTAAGAAATTAGGAGGAAAAATGCAAGCTGACTCCTGCAGAAGCAAGAAAACATAACACAGCACTATCTATACTCATTTTTATAGTTCATCTGGTTGTGGCAACAAACTAATATTGTTTTCCAAGAGTCATTCATAGCTATAATATCTCTTGGGAGAGGAAAAGCTTTGTATACGCCTATAACATACTAGCTACTACTTCAGCTGAGAACACAAAGATCTGGTTGAAATTAGCATATTTTTCTTTGTGGCCACAGAGGCCTCTAAACACAGAAATATTTGAATATTTCCAAACTCTGTTGCCAAGTGTTGAAAAGTCCTCAAAATAACAATGAACTACATTAGCAGTACTTGAAATGTGAAATATGTATTAGAATCAAGTGTTTTGAGATTTGATAATTTTTTGGTTGGTGTTAAAAATTAACTTTGAGAGACAACTATCTACAGACATGACAAAACATACTGCACAGATGTTATTACTTGATACTGAACAGTATTTAACAAATGTTTCAGCCCTTCTTTATTGTCTGCCAGAACACTTTCTGCATCACAAGATATTTCATGGTGTCATCTTTGAGTGCACAGACCCTGCACTGCACAGGATCGCTATCTCTGTACCTTGATTGACACGACTAAGTTGTGCTTCAACCACTAAAAGTTACACCAACAGAATAGGGAACGATTGAAGAGTGTAAACCTAAAAAAGGAAAACCATTAAAATATTGGTGTACTGGAGGTGAGCTGAGTATTCCTTGTATTCCTTTCACAGTGTATAAAGAAGTATTTTTAATACAGTCAAACATTTTAATCTTGTTTCTGATAAAATGCCTTCACCAAAGAGTCACCAAAATGAATCAATAAAATTGATACCAAATAGAACTTACAAACACAGGATGAAAAAAGCAGAAAATAGGCAGTTTTCTTTCAGTGTAGATATTAGTCCTGAAATCTCAAGAAGTTTTTTGATTCAATCTTCTCCCCCACCCCAAACTTTTTTTAGAAAAGCAACTGTTATTTAAGGACTAATTTTTATCAAAAGACTACAGTGGAAACGTTTCTGTGAGAAGCTTGTTTGTTTTTGTAAGGAAAGTTTCACCAGCATTTGCCCTTCCATGAGATAACTTGTTTTGAGTTACAAAATACTTGACAGTTCTCTCTCCCAATACCAATTTTCCTCCCTTTTTTTTTTTTTTTCTTTAAGATCCATCTATCCATTTTTCTAAAGTGCAGATGTGGAAATATTCCTTCTGCAAACCCATTCTGGATGGATTAGAGAGCCTAAAAAGTGTCTGCATGAGTTTCAAGTTACAGGTAGTCTCATAAGCACATGTTTGGGTGTATAAAGCAATGTACTGAAGTGTTACAATTGATTAATAAGCTTTAAGTCAGATTAAATTGATGTTGATAACATTTTCATTGCACCTTCTAAGGAAGTGAAAATTTACCATTAAAAGAAGAGCACACTATATTGTGTAAGGTTTCCTTAATGCAGATCTTAAAATAAAGAGCTGCAGCTCATTTTTCTGATGCTTATCTTTATGTTTATCCAAAAGAGATGATCAGGATTTTGGAAGAGAGACACAGACAACAGCCTTAATATTTGCATATGCAGTCTTTAACAAGATGATACAATAGAAGTGACAGCTACAGAACAGAGTGTGAACTAAAAGCAACGCAACAGAATGCAATGATAGCAATGCAACACTGCGTGCAGCCTACAATATATGCATCGGTGCTAGAGAGGTTAGCGTACAAACAGCCAACACCTCTATTGCCAAGTACTGGTTTCACAAGTCTGAGCCCAGGGCTCCAAGGCAAAGGCAGAGACCTGACTGAAGTAGCCTACATCTCCATCACTTTCCATAGAAACCACAACATGGAGAAGTAGAAACAGACCAGGAAGAGCAGAATGGTACATGCCACCTTCCCTTGTGCCCCTGGGAAGCTGAGGTGTGACCAGTGTAACTCCAGGTCCCACAGTAATTGCCATGCCAGTAGATTCAGCCAAACATGTATACCCAAGAGACAGAAAGTCAAAGATTTTATTTGCAGTCTAATGCGTTCCAGTATTCTTGCATGGCTTTTGTTTTGTATACTTGATGTCTGAATCCTCCCGTTTATCCTTTTACACTGCAGCCGCCTTCTTAAGGCACTAGAGGAAGCAACTTACCAGCATCATCTATTCTCTCTTGCTGTCAGTACTGTCACAGCGAGGACTGAAACCAGTGCTGGAAGTACCTCATCATAATAAAACACATTGAAACTAATTTAGTTTATATGATGCAGGTCACTGCACAGCAGACAGACTTCATGAAGTTGTATCCGAACAAATGATCTACAGATGAAGAGAATCATCATGCTACAAATCCATGTGTGAAATATGTTTTGCAGTACAATTAAGTGATTTGATGTTCTATATTTCTTTGATCAGCATCTTGTTATAATTCATTTTTGGTACTGCTTCAAAGGCTAAATTATTGTTGTGCCCAGCCACTTAGGTGTAGTTCAAGATCATCGACCGTTGTGACAAAATGGCTATCAGCTTTATGTTTCCAGTCAAATGATCTGTATAATGACTTACCAGCATACTGAGGGTAAACCTGATGAAATGTAATTGTTTTTCTCTACTAACCGTCTTCATTAATCCTCATTCATTCCTTGGCACTTTCAGGGCAGGGGTGGTTGGGTGTGGAAATACAATTCAGGACATAGTCAAAAAAGTAGCCTAATGGAGCAATCTACAGAGTATGTACTGTTATGCTTTCTATAGTCATTCCCTTCAAAAATAACCTGAAATAAAAGCCCAGGATTAAGCAGGAGTTACAGCTACCATGTGTACGCTTCATTTACTATGACCCTATGCAGTTATATCATCGGCATTAAATATCAACTTTAAAAAAAAAAAAAACAAACACAGGGAAAGCTTGAGAAAAGCAGGTGTTCAAAATACTGGTTGAAGAGAATCTCAAGAGATTCAGGTTGGGGCATCTTTGAAGTTGCCTTTCCTTCCTTCTACATGCAATGTGCTCTCTTTTCCTTCACATTATTTCTCATAAGGATCCCTTGATCCCTCCTATTTTGAACAGATATTTTGGGGCAGACGACTGCTGCTCTATTACCTCTTTGTAGCCTCAGAGGTTTTGCCAATTGGTCTTATACCTTCATCCATTTAGCATTTTCTATCATAAAAGGCACTCCTAGAATGCAAGATGTTACCAAGAGAAAGAAATGAAAGGAATGAATATTTGCAATGCTCATTGATATAATGGTGAAAGCTGAAATTGTCACTGTCTCCCTTGCAGAGGCACAAAGTCACACAGAGGTTTCCTACAGAGCCCAGAAGAAGCAGCAGCCCCTCACAAACTGTGAGATCCCCTTGGACAGGGAAAATGAGGACAGACAAGAGAAAAAAAGTAACTTCTAGAATGATGGGAAATAAACTGGCCTAGAGCCTTTTGTTCTTAACTCCTAGGAACAGGAAGATGCAGGTGAAGAAGTCAGGTGAGAAGTTCAGACATATCAAACATCCCAAACAGCTAACATCCAGTATTCAGCCAGAAGTTTGTTCTACTGCAGATGTCTATTAAATTCCCTATCAAAATCCCCTATTAAAACTGGAACGCACAAACCTATTCATTCCAAAATATAATCCAAAAAAAAAAAACCAACTCATAGTTAATCTACACTTGGGAATGAACCTGCCTTGAAAGGCAGACTGATGACTTAACTGCCTTTTGTGATTTTTATGACTGATCTCCAAAACGTCTGGTTTATGTTCAAAGGGGTGGAGTAGAAGACAAGCCTGTGGTGTATTGCATCATGTACATATGAGGGTAAACACTATCTGAAGTGAATGAACTGAATTTGTAAGACCTAAATCATAGCCAGTTTAGGAAGTCTTTCTCTTAAGCAGTCTGTTTATTTAGAATATTTTGTCATCCAAAGACATGACATGGTTTCTAAGGAAGTTTACAACTGAAGGCAACTGAGAAAACACAATAAATCTGTTTGCTATTTGTCAGTGTTTCTGGACAGCGAGAGGAGACAGTTATGTTGTCATGGGAAACATACTAAAACTCACAGAAGGCGAGCTGTCACGTCACTCGAAATCCCTATCAGCCTGGTCCTCTCTAGTCTACCTACATGGTGGCTAGGTAAATCAAAGTTACAGAAATTGAGAGACACACCCCAAAGATACAAAGCTTAAGAAAAAGGCTTTAAGAAAAGGTGCATCTACACCTCCTGCTCTTGACAGCAGTAAGATGGCAAAGTCAATGATTATTAGATAATTAGCCACGCTAAATACATAACCATATGGAATTTGAAAGGGGCGGCACTAACCTTACTGTAACATCCTCCATTGCTATCGACTTCTGCTCAGGTTTCTCCTGCTCATTGCAAAATCCTAACATTTCGGACTGCCCAGTGTCAGTAAATACCAGACATGTCCCTTCTGATCAGATTGTCAAAAAACTATTTGGCCTATCTTAAGAAAGATCACTTTTCCTTCTATTGGCTCAATATTTTACCCAGAATACACTCAGCAATACAACTTCAACCAACTGAACAAGCTTCATGCCTACAGGATAGAGGACTGTACACAGCTGTCTTGGAGAAGCCAGTCCTACAGGGGTGCATACACGTACAGCTCAATGAATGATTGCCTTGAAGATTTTATAAATTCTTTGTTCATCCAACACCACCCTGCCCATTCCCATCCCCATCCTCATCTCCGTGACTTCCTAACCTGCAGCGAATATATCTGCATGCTAGAGGGATGCAAATAACTTTCAGCAAAGGTAACAGTAATACTTATTTTTAGGTGGTGTAGTCTGCTCGAATCACTTGGTAGCGATTCATCTGGTGGGTTTTTAGTCTTCTACTGCATCTGTATTTCTAATATCTCTTTATATCCCACTAGGTAGGTAGTAATAGTTATGCAGTTAAGCATACCATTGATGTGACAATATTTATGCGGTTAAGTTTGCCAGTCAGCCCTTCTAGGGCAGGCATCATGTTTGTGGGCATGGTACGGTGCTGAGCCGCCTGTCTCAAATTCACAGGGCACAGCAATATTGAAGGTAGGTGAGATATACCCACAGACACTGGCTCCGAATCATTTCTTTCCTGTGTCTTCTATTTCTATATCTCCTATCTTCTACCTGCTATGCAGACCTTTAACAGTGACCAGAACTTTAGTAAAGCAGCTACCAACACAAACAAATTTATATATTCAGGCCTCAGATGCCTTTAAATGTCTTCATGAGGTCCAGACCAGAATCAGACCCTGAAATTATGCTTTTCATGAGAACCCGAAATGATGTGCATACATTATTCAACTCACAGAAAGGCAGGAAAAGTATTGTGGAAGTTCTTATTTACAGAGTGGTCACAGCAGGGGAAAAACCCCCACACTCTAGTGTACAGTTACTGACGACGAAAGCCCTTGATTACATCAGTGAATGTGTTGTTACTGTACCTTACTCTGCCCAGGACATCTTCCTCATTATCTCTCTCAAATAGGAATGACTTAGATCTAAATGCAGATTAAGATTGATTTAAACTAAATTAAGAGATCTACTAAAGATTAAGCATGTTATAATAGGATCATGAATTAATTCTCCAACAGGCTGGTTTGCGGCTGAGCCCTCTGCTTATTTTGTTTTAATAAAAGCAAATAGATTGAGCAGACGAGGGACACAGCAGCATCAGCTCTCTCCCGAGCCAGTGCAGCACAGCAGCTAAAGCCGCTCAGGTTGAGGCTACAGATCCTCCAAGGCCGGCTCAGGGGATAGCGGTGCAGCTACGCTTTATTACATCTGCCAGGTCAATAATTAAATGGCTGAGGGTTAAGGCTTTGGGTTTTTTGAGAAGGTATTTTGTTAGTTTGGGTTTTTTTGCCCTAAATCTTCATAAATCCTCAAAAATCTTTAAATAGGGTTAAGTGGGAAATCAAGCAGTTACTAAAAGATAAATCTTATCTTATTTGTATAATCCTGGTTTAGGTTAAGGAAAAAAAAAGCTGCTGGAGAATTTTTTTCCCTGAGCTTCTGTCACAGTATACTTCAAGTTCTTATGCCTTACTAATAAACTAATTCCAGGTAAAGTTTATTTACTAAATTTTTGCATTGCTTTTTGCCTTTTTTTTTTTATTTAGTTCTCAGGTTTATTGATTATCTTTTTAAGCTATGTATTTACATAATAAGTAGTGGATGGAGGAGTATTCATTTGAATTAGGTCATGCAGTCTGAGCAATAACAGCCAGCCAAAAAAATAATTTCCCATACAGAGCCCCACACACAGCAACGCAAACACTCCACATGTACCTTTTGGGCTACATTTCGTGACATTCTGGGTAAATGCTGTAACATCTTATAAACAAATGTAAACTCGCAATCAGAAATGTGGGTTTACTAAAATTTCTTTATCCCCAGCGTATGACTACATACTTGAGTCACGTGTTGACCAATACCTCCAGACAGTTCTGTTTCATGCTATTTTAAAGCCTGATCTTTTATGCAAACTGCTGTTAATTATATGGCAGGCCAATGCAATTAGAGCAGTTTAACTGGAATTTCACAGAAGGGAATCAGGCTGTTTATTGTTAATGAGGTACTATATAAAAAAAACACCCACAAAAGCCAAGAGATAACCTCCTGTATTTTTAAAATACTTTTCTGAAGCAAAACTTTGGTTTATTAATTTAGTTATCTTTTCCTTACACCCCAGCTATGTGCCTGACTGTAATGAACACAGATTTGAATAAATTAGTTCAAGCCAGGTACTGTGGGCTCCCTTTTTCTACTCATTTCCTCAAGCATTCTGTGGGTCTCAAGACTTACTGTGCATCAAGCCAAGAACAAAAAAAAAAAAAAAAACACCAAAACAAAACACACACACCCACACCCCAAAACCCATAAACAAAAAAATGCAACCAACACCACATCTAAGAAGAAAAAAAGGTTCTGAAGTGAACTTAGAGGTATAACCTCTGCACCATCTAGTACCAGCTGTAACAAGCATTATTAATACCTTAACAAGAATTACCCCCAGTCAGGTTAATTCTATTTAATACATGGCTTGTGGATAGGCAGCATGGTCTTCCAAAACATCTGTTTGAGCACAGAAGATTAAAACTTACTGTTTTCTAAGGTGATAATGAATAGAGTTATCCCCTACATCAAAAAAAAAGTTATCTTCAACAGAATTAAAACTGGTAGATAAGTAACTCAATGAAACAAATGAAGAAGTGTTTAATTTCCTTAGATTTTCTGCTGGGAAGCAAGAAACATTTTTGAAAGCAACTGAAACAGGAGATGTTGCCTTTGACAGGTTTGTGCTGTATATTAAATTGCAAAAGGAACTCAGAGAATGGATTTTCTAATTTAATAGAACATTATATATTTTGGTGAATTGTCAGTTTCCTCAAAAACAAGTGAATGTGCAGCCTTTCTGAAGAGGCATAGACAATGTGATCCCAGAACACGATTCCAGTATGAGGATAATGTTTCTATATTTCTATCTCAGGAGAGATTCTCATCTGTTGGATCTTGAGGATCAGGTTTTTTTTCCTGAAGTAAGGCAGGATATTGAAAACCTAGAAAACATTAAAAACTATAAACTTTAGTAACTTATACCCTTCAGAACTGATGCTCCATTTCTTTTTCCAGAAGAAACATGTTTTAAAATACAAGATGCTTCCAGCTTTGAATCACTGTATGTCAATTCACTGTTTCTAGTACGCACCTCTACAGCATTTACAGTACTTTGGAATTTCTAGTTATCTATTTTTCAGATTATTACTCAATAAGAATGCGAAAGCAAAAGCAGCAAGTCCGATTCCTCTGTTTCCCCCCACAACAGGCCCAGGATGATGAACGGTAATGGTCTATTCAGATACGCTGCGCCTAGGTTTGGAAGGGTCCCTTTTCATTTCATGGCAATATTCAGTCCTCCTATCTATGTTGAAGGCACAAATATTAATTGGCAAGATTAACAAAAAGAAAGGGAAGACAATAAGAATTTATGAATTAGTGGAACAAACTATCAAGGGGAGCAATCGAGGCCTCCTTGGATGGGTTTCACATCAAGACTGAATTCCATTTAACCAGATACAAGTCCTTAGACGCAAAAATATAAATACCAGCTGAAGGTTGTCTATGGAGACCAGGACTCCTGGAACATTGACCTTTGCCTTGAACTTTATTCATTTCATTTCATATACCACAGTATCCAGTCTTCAGGTAAAAACAATACTCTGCTACTATTCATCTCAGTGGTTTTCAAAGTTATCACACAGAAGGCGCATACACGAAGGTATTCAATATCGCTCAATTTGTTTCAGTCATTAAAGGTAGATGAGCCACAGTAAGAGTCAACCTGCAAACCAGAACACAAGGCAAGGAGTACGGATGTAGTGTTTAACTCTAACTAGAAGAACTGACCTCAGCTGTAGAAGTTTTGCCCAACATAAGAGTAAACTCCAGGATTCAGACCTCTACTCCATTTCCTGAACTTGAGCCACATCCCCTCTCGGTTTCTCATGCTTCATTTCATTTTCCCAGAATAAAAAGAGGCACAAAAAAATTGAAGGTTTTTTTCAGCTTTTAAGTCTGAGCTCTGCAACACACATCCAAAATGTTAACGTATATCAAACTGCAGATGTCAATAAAAGTGGAAGGAGAGGATGAAAGTTAGATCTCTAATTAACACAGTATTAATCACATTCTTTCAGACTGTAAGAGACAACAACTTACAATGCTGAGTAAATACAGGGTTTGCTTTCTTCCTAATTCAGTCTCCTGTCTTCTGAAACAGTTGCCTAATGAAGAGAGAGGTATGTTCCTTTGGACTCTGAGAAGAGGGCAATGAAACATCAGGCTTAAGAGCCAATAAAGGAACACAGCCTAGTCCATAAAAATCTAGTGAAAATGTTTAATTGATTTATAACTATTACTTTCAAAAAGTTCAATTTAATTTGCAACTCAAAACAGAAGCATTCCTATAACACACAATGAAAAAGCAGCAGCAATAGGACTTGATACAAGTTGCCTTTGCTTATTTTATGCAGTTAAATATCTTCAGTCAACATGAGACAAAGAAGATTTTTTTTTTTAGTCAGTCTTTAAGAATAAAGAATACTTTAAAAATGCCCTCATTTTAACTTTATAAGATTTACCTAAAGACCTGTAAACGTGAGCCACAATTTTGTGATGCCAATAAGTTCTTCACAACTCTTTCATTCCTCTTCATTCTTTTTTAGATAATTACAATAACAACAAACAAAATGACCTAGTAACATTTCCAGCTGAAAGTCTGGAAAGAAGAAGGAATCTTCTCAAATTGCTTTAGAGAGGGGTCATAGTAAAAACACACACATGATCCTCATAAAAGCATGCCATGTATTTTTCCACTGTACTTAAGGAGAGCACAAACTAGCACAGACCCACATAAAACAATTTCATTTGAGTCAAGCTCAGGCAAGTTTTGCACATCTACAGTGTCCGGAAAAGATCTCTCTGGTCTGAGGTGATAGAACTGATACATCAGAGTAAACCTAGCCACATTTATTTGACGACAGACCTTGCTAATTAGGATCATATAAGGCCACCAATTGGCCAACACGTCAGTAACAACTCTCATCTCGGTTTATTAACGCCACATTTTAATACTAAATCAAGTGAACTTTCAGTGAGAGCCAAACATCTGTGCATACACATTCCTTCTGAGGAGCACTCTCTCCCCATGCTGGCAGCAATTCTTCTCTCTAACCTTTTAGACAGATCCTTCTCAGAGCACTTTGAGAGCTGCTGGCCTCATCAGCATCAATCCCAACCCAGCAAAGCACCTAAGGTCATGAGTGGTATCAATAACCTTATCCAACAGGATAGCATACACCCACCTTCACATTTTAAAGAGGACCTGAGAAGGAGGAACTACTGTCCAGGTTGCTGCAAACCTTATGTCAGTACCTGGGTCTCAGATAGTAGCAAGTTCCAGGCAATTTCTCAATGTTACTCGCTTCTTAATATTCTACGAACAGAAAATAATTTGGGGCTTTCTAAATGCAAACTCCCTTCTTTGTCTCTACGCAAATGTTCCTTAATTTAAAAGCCTGGAGGACTTTTCATAATGGAACAGGCAAAAACAAAACAATGCATGAAACTGGAGTATCCCATTCCGTTGTCCCACCAACTACATTCTCCTCCAATACTATTTACATAGATTAGGTAAGTATGGCATGAAAAATGTGCAAAAATATGAAGCCTTTAATCATAGTGAAAGGCCTGCAAAAGAGAAGGGAAAAGAGAAAAAGAAAGTTAACAGCGCTGACCCCTGAACAGCCCACCTGAGATACCTACATCGGGCAAAGGAACTTCTTGTAGATTCTATACGAGCTCAAGAAGTAGAGCAATTTATCTCAAGATATCCCAATAAAATTACAAACTGTGGAGCAGTATCACTAAAACTTCTGTAAAATTCAAAAGGGAAATTCAATAGCTATTAAGACATTTAAACATATTATTCCTATTGAGTTCGGGGTCAAAGGAGGAGTTACACTTACCTGGTACCACTGGGAACCTGAATTACTGCTAATACCCAGGCTTATAAAATGTATATACAACACATACACCAGAAGGGAGTATTGCCAGTGTTTGGGTACATTTCATCCTCCATTTGACAGAAGACAGCAGTCAAATTTGGGTTTGTTTCATGGAGGAATACAAGAAAATACCTGTGTTTCTGATTCATCGTGGCCCAACGCGCTGCACTCAACTGCTGCTTCATTTTCATAATTGGATAATCTTTACTCCATATTGCAATAGGATGGTTTTATTGAAAGTGTTTTTGTTGTGTGCCAGGTCAGTGACTGGGCTAATCTATAGTATTGCCACAGCCTCACAAAACAGAGCAAAGGGAAACAGAACTTATCACAGGACACCTGATGCCTTTGCTATCCAAATATGCAAAATCTACACCAGTGAATTTCAATTTATTGGATTCAATCCAGAAATCCACAGGCAAGCTAACTTCCCATTGATTTCAGTGGTGAAGAACTACAGCTTTAGCTAGGAGTGCTCTTCCTGATTAGTCAGACAGATTTAAGAGAGTTTAATTACCTTAGATTAATCAAACACTGGAGTCTGGCTGAAGGCTAATAAATCCTAATTAACAAAGATTATCTCCAAATATCTATTAAAGACTAATCTAAGTTATCTTTTGGCCACAGATGCTAATTTATCAGTAAAAGCAGTTTTAAATAATGAAGTCAGATACGATTCATAGGCAACATGTTTTTTCAGAAAATCTACTTAAAAAGTTAACTCTTTCACCTTCAACATCAAGAGGACCAAGGATAAAATACCCTTCACCAGGCACAGGGTTTAACACTATCTAAACAACGCTTGAAGATTCCAGACAAATTACTCAATGCAGTTTCCAGACTCTCAAGCCTTCAACCAGCTTCAGTGAGACTAGATTAACAAACGTTTACGTATCTTTTTTCAAACCTAGTCAAAATATTTAAGAACTCAGAAAAAGCAAAAAATATCAACATATGGAGTTTTATATATTTATATGTATATATGCATACATAAAACCACATATCTATTACTGGAATATGCATTTACATACATGCATTTATATATATTCTAGTCATTAGTATTAGACAGTGTTAGATATCTAGCTTAACAAAAATAAAACTATGTGCTTCCCTCCTTACATTTTCAGTGCTACCAATTGAACTGCAGAGCTTTCTTCCATCTAGAAAAGGATGAGCCTCTTCTCTTGAAAACAGAAACATCTGTTTTCTCAAGACATCTGCTAAAGAAGCAAGGAGAGAAGGATGTAAACTGCTTAGTCAAATAGTTTAAAGATAATGAAGAAATAATTAATTACAAGAAAAATACTATAAGATTAAGATCTGCATGTAATTAGCTGTACTCAAAATGCCAAAACACTACTCCCCGGAAAATATAATTAATGAGTTCTTGAGAGCTCCTGATGATTCTTACTAACACAGTGATAAAGGGTGCTGCAATCTGCTCCCAATGTTTACTGGGTGGGACCTGTGGAGCCGGGCTCTCTGCTTACTGCCAGGCATATGCTGGAACAGTATGTTTTCATGCTGTGCCCAAGTCCCATTAGACTTGGCAGAGGCATAACTTATGGATTACGAGGCTCACGCTCAGCCAAAGGCAGCTTTACCAGCACAGCTTGACTCAGTCCAAGTGCAACAGCATGAAAATATATTATGTTTTGGGGCACTTGTGGAGACTTCATTGGTGAAGAATACATTGGATCAGATCCTTCGCAAGCTAGTAATTTATTATAGGACTATGGAAGTCAAAGAAACATGCAGTTTACATTTATTTAACAAGAAAAGGGAGAGATTAAGTCCAGTTACTGTTCTTACAGTGCTGTGTGTTTTTAAAGAGATGTGGATCAAAATTGAAAAATAAAAAGATTAATTAAAAACACAAACATGTTTAACGGTAATGGAACTGTTTCTATTAGTTCGTTTTGTACTGCTAACCATGATGGATCCAGAAATTTCTTTTAACATACTGGTTTTAAGAATTATCACTTCTTCCCACCTTCATATCTTTTAACTTCACAAATAAAAGCTCCTTGTTGTTTTATTAGCTTTTATTTTCCAGCAGCACAGCGAAAGTGACCTGCAACACTCCTACTAGGAGTGGGAAAGTACAGGATGGCCCAGTCTTTGTGGTGGTGGAGCCAAATGCTGGTTCCAAGGCATCTCCACAGGCTAATGGCAGGAATGAGCAATTTCACAGCCCCATCACACAGGAACTGCCAGGAGAGGCAGGACCAGACTGCCAACTCCACCAATTTTAAACTGCCTAACTAGATGCTCAAGAACACACCTCTAGCCTGAGGCCAGATACCTCCCTCCTAAAGGCAAAGCTATTCCCTTCCCAGCAGCACCAACTTTCTATGTATGTGCCACAGAATAGGGGGGGGGGGGAATGGAATGACAGCAGGGACTACTATTTCCCCACTTCAAATGAGAAACTTTGCCAAGACCAATGCTATACGCAGCAGTTGGTGAGCCAAGTGAGCAAAAGGAACTCAACCACCTCTTCCCACTCCCTCTCTTTTTTTTTCCCCCCCTACTGGAACATATTCTGCTACCCTGAAGCAAGGCTAGGAAGACACTTTCTCTAGTCATCTACTTTGGCAGGTCAAAAGAAATCAGCTTGCAGGCAGCACTAGGCTTACAGCCTGCCAGTTGGACCATTCAGATACAGCCTATCCTCCTACTGTACATTTCGAGGACATTGCCAGGTGAGGTCATAAAATTCCTCAGTTTCCCTTCTATGTTTGGTTTTCATTAAAGATACTCAGAAATTTTAGAAAGAGACTTTCTTTTTCAATGGAAAAATGCTGATTTGTAGAAACAAATTTCTACAGGAACTGACACTGTCAAAAACCTTTCAATGAAAACCAGATAGAGAAGACTAGCCAGCCCACCCACAGGCAAGCTCCCGAGGGGGCAGTCCTCTTGGCAGACATCCTGAGCTCAGATTTGCAAAGAAAAATTAGTTGGAAACATGAAAATTTCCACAGTATGGATGTTCCAGTTCCCACACAGCTTCCATGTTAATTGGCCGGTTTAAAAAAAAAAAAAAAAAAGTACCTAAGATGTAGGCTCACCCTCTTAGGAAATGAATCAAAACCAACAGTCAATAGCAGTCTTCACCACTTATCAGGACACATTCTGCCATTAGCTAAATTAAATGCAGGAGGAAAGACTCCACCATCGCAATCAAAAAGAAGGGAGCAGTAGAGAAGTGCCGATTTTTCAAGAGAAGGGAGGAAAAAAAAAAACCCCAAACTTGTATACACTCTTAACAAGAAGTGAAGAAGCTACACATCTTTTACGTGGTTCTCCTTCCTTTGAGCTCAAGCCTGAAGGGAGACTCAACAATGCAAGATTTAGACTTTACACAACCAGCTTACCTACCTCAACACACAAAATGAAAACCGATGGAATTGGCACTTAACACTGGTATAAGCCCTCCTGACATGAATTACTTTCCCTGCAATTTTTATACAGCCACCTTGAACACAATTGTTAAAACAATCTCCCTTCAGCTAGCAGTGAAAACAAATAACATAGATGAGAAGGTCAAAGATTATTACTACATACAAACAAACAACAGCAGGCCATAACACCCCCCTTTTTAAATTAAAAGCTGCCATTTTAATATAATCAGAGGTCCATGACAGAATTCAGATTTTTTTTTTCTGTGTTCAAAAACACAGGATAGGGATGCTTCCAAACTGACAATAATTAAACAAGTCCACTGCTGCTAACTCAAGCTACATTTTGAAAGCTCCATTTTTTTTTATATATTTTTTCCCCCTCAAAATCTGTTCCATGAAAAACTAAAACTGGGAACACTGCTCTCTACGTTTCACTTTCTGCACTGGCAGCTAATGTACATATCGCATCCATATGTACATACACACGTTCTGACATACATATGTGCTTATCTTTCCAGTCAGCTGCAGAAGTGTTCATCTTGGCTAGGCAAGACCCCTCCAGAGATCTGAGCAGTGCTCTCCTGCCTGAATAGATGAGATCCAAAACTAAGGCCATGCTGGTTTTCAGCAGAAAGTCATTAGGTACTATGACTAGCCATGTTGAGTATATTAATTTCAGCCACCCCAGGATTTCCAGCTGAAAGCCTTCAACAGGGATCCAGCCAAGAGGAAGGAGAGAAGGTTCTTCCTCCATAGGAAGCTGGCTAGACTAACAAGGGAAGCAGGGCGGGATGCCTCAGGAAGGCAGTTTCCCCAAGGGGTACACAATAATGGGACCTGCTCATTTTTGATTTAAAGGTTAGTGACGTTTTTTGTTCTAACTGGACTGCTTTGTTTTCCTTCTGCTTGTTCAGACTATCCCCCCTCTACTCCCACCGCATGACAATAAATCTGTTTGGCCAATCTGGAAAGTCAAGACCTGGCTCTAGACAGATTTTAGAATTTCTGGCCCTCCTGCAGCATGGCCATGGACATTACAAGTGTGCCCTCTGAAATATATCACTACCTTCAACACCGAGGTGGAATCACTGACTTACACCTACATGGGATAGAAAAATCAATATTTTTCTTAAATAGCAACAATAGCAGACAACCGAGTTCAGTTTTTTCATTTCTACAGTTTCATGTGAATAGAACAAAATATTCTCATAGTACAGATGTCACAGTACCCCATGTCTGATTAACTTGAAAGTTAGTTTGGACTTGACAGATTCTAAGTAGACACAGCTACTTAGGAGAATTCACCAAACTAAGACAACTCAAGCACTGAGGAAAACAAGAAACAAAACCTCAGAAGTTTTCTTCTGAGATATTTAGTTATTGTAACAGTTTGATTTTTCTGTAATAATCTGGTGATCCAAAAAAGATACAGTCCACAATACATTAGACAGAGTTCAGGACTGTCTTACATATATCTGATGTCCCTACTTTTTCAGGTAAGAAACATGAGTGGAACACAAAGTGAATATCAATCTTTACTACTGCCTATTGAGCAAACACCAAATGCGCTTTTGATATTGTAGTAACAGCTCAAGTGATTATTTTTTTTTGGTTGGTCGATTGGGAATTATTTAATAAAAAAATAGTTCTTTTGTCTGTCTTAGTTCTTGAAAGTCAAGCCTGGTACATTTAGATCCTTCTACACTTCCACACCCATTAGTAAATATTTTTAATTGTGCAACTTCTGTTATGTGCTGACAGGGATAAGGTTCCAGAACAGGGACTTAATGAACTCATTACAAAGATGGAATAAAACTTTCTGATTATATGTGAATACAAGGATGAAGAGAAAGAGTGAGGATGGCCAAGAAAGAGTTGACTAGCATCTGATTGAAGCAAGTGCCTTGGCTATAGCCAGTGTAATAAACAGCCGTACTGCAAGTTACACATTATAGAACTTCTTGTTCCCCCATGCTCACACTCACCCTTGCCAGAATCATTTTACTCCTCTAGCCTCCAAAACCACTCCAGGCCAATGTACTCTGCACATTCATAGCACCTCTGGATAATACCCCTAAACTGCTGCCTCTGATTTGGCATCCAAATAAGAACTTAGTTTGTCTATATATACAAAACTAGAACTATTTGTTTCAAATGCAGCTACATGCTTGAGAAAGTAAGTTACACAAAGAAAATACCCATTATGTCAGCACTATCACTTTCTGAAGCCATAAGACAGTATGTTGCTGTCTTCTTCAAAGTAGGGAAATATTTTTTCTGCCATCAAGTGAGTGTTATTTGATGAAAGAAAAGCTTTACTAGCTAACAAATAATGAAGCATTTTCAGCAATGCCTCTCATCTACAGCCAAATGGAAGACAAGCAAAAGCAAACTGCTTCTTCAGTTTAAAAAAAAAAAAAAAGAGCTTCTTTTCATGTGTTCCCCTTCTATTATGACCCCTGGTATTTTTCATTCTCATGATTATGTGAGCAGATACAACATTGTAACTTTCTAGCGTACCTGCCCTTATACAAAAATCATTCCAGCAAAAAAGTATTACTTTCATTTAAAATTATTCCAATTATTTTGGGTCTCTCTGACAAAAGAACATGTCAGTCCTTCTGTATCACAGCAGTTTTCACGTGGTAACATCAATGGCTTTAGTGAAATAGCTTGACAGTTCTAATACTGCTGCTTTTGATGTAAGTCAACATGAAGTTTGGTACTAAATGCAAGACAGGAGGATTGAGAAAACAAGAGGGACCTTTGAGACAATGCCCACTTTTCTACCACTTCAAAGCTGAAGTATATTGACCAGGTAGGGTGGGAGAGTTTACTTTTCCAAGCCCTGTGCCATACAAGTTAGGCCATGAAGTAGTGGCATTGATCTTCAGTAACAGGCCATCAACTTCAATATCAGAGAAATTATGACTTACAGGCTATTAAGTCATATATTATGGAACACGTAAGATAAAATCTAGATGTTTTTTAAAGGATACATGAGTACGTGTGCAAGGGTCATACAGGAGATAAAACAACCAAAGAAACTGAACCTCAAACAACCAAAGAAACTGAACCTCAAACAACCAAAGAAAAAAAATCAAACAAAAACCCCAGCAAAGAAAAAGCTTCCTGGAAATTAAAAATTTTGAGTTTGTTTTTTCCAAACCTTGCACCAAAGACAATGGAATAAGAGAGAATGCACTCTCTCATACAACTACTGATAAAACATTAAGGACAAACAATAGGTATAAGTGCTCAGATTTCATAATAAGTAGAGGAATACCTTGTGATAGCAATTGACATTTTCACTGCTGAATATGGTATCAGTGAGAGGAAAACCAGTGAGGTTTGCACATTACAGATAAGCATATTAACAAAGTAAAAGTATTTCCAGAACTAAAGCTAACTTAGAATAGTGACAGCAAAAAGCTCACCATCCTGAGTTACATGGTAGAGAAGTGCAAATTAATGCACATGAAGAAAAAAATAGCATAAACTGCATGTCCCTAATAATGGGCTCTAAGTTTGCCATTCCTAATCAAGAAGTAGAACTTGGAGCCATTTTCATGTGTACTTCATGTAGTACATCTAGTACATGTACTAGTACATGTACTTCATCTAGTACAAAAAGCACAGAAAACTGTGGCCTTGTGAATCAGGGGTAGGAAATAGGTTCTTCATCAGAGGAGAAGCTGTAAGAGATGAGGACTCATCAGTATGGAATACAGACAGCTTTTGCTGGATTCACGACACAAGTCTGTAAAAATGGCATAGACAAAGTCAACTATTCACTTTCTCCTCATTTTATGAGAGCTAGGGGGCACTTCCTGCAATTATCACATACCTGGTTTAAAACAAACAAAAGAAAGCACTTATCAGACAACACAACCTGCAGAACTCACTGCCACAGGATGGTGGAAAAGCCAAATACATAAATAGATTCAAAAGGGGAGACAAGAAATTCACAAAGAATTGGTCTGTTGGTAGTTATGAAGTACAAGGAACTGGATGGGGTCTCTAACTCAGTAAAGTCTTTAAACAGAAAATTGTTGGAAGCTGGGTGGCTGGGGACAAAAATTATTTTTTCTTAAGTGCACAGAAATGCCAGTCAGGGACAGAACAGTACATGGGTAAACTCTTAGTCTGACCCAGCATCACCAGGCCCATGCAGAGAACCACCATCATTGACCCAGACAGCCGAGTCAAGAGAACTGTCATCTGCTCCACCACTGTCATAGGTAGTGGGCACCATCTTGGCCATATTACTTTGTGTCGCTATGAACACATCAGCTGAAACTCTCTAGAACCTTGCAACTTGTTTTGAAGTTTGCTGATGAAAAGAGCTGTAAGGACAAAATAAAACAGGCTAGAAACACAGCCTTCATTTGCACACCATTTCCCTTTACAGCTGATTCCCTTTACAGTCTGAATTTTGCAGAATTCAGATTTTTGACCCTGGGCTATTAATGGTTACGTGGGGCTATTACAGTAAATAGGAATAGATATAATGCGCAAGGAAGCAGAGGAACAATTTCCAGGTGTATGAAAGCAGGACTGGCTCTTGGGACTCTCTTACTAGATTTAGTTCAGGACAACGCTACTAGTTCAGCATTAAAACTATTAGACACAAGAGAAAAATGAATTTATAATAGACTGTAGACATCCAAGAAGAGGCTACAGTCACTGTACTTTCACTGGAAGTGTTTAAAACATGCTGTGTCTTTAACTCTGCTACACTTCTATGGGACTGTTTTAAAAGACTGAACTTGGCCAAGTGTCTCCCCTTAGTCTTGGCGAAATAACATATAAGGAAAACCAAAAACATAGATCAAACTCTTCCAGAAATTCGATTCCATGTATTTTTCCTAATACTCAAACATGAGTAAAATAGTAGTGTGAGGGTTATTTTCACCCAGCGTTAAAAAAAAAAAAAGGGAAAAAGATTGAAAAAAGGATCAGCCAATTGTACAAAGTTCATTCAGAAAGGCTTATCACAATATGCTTGATGCCTTGATGCTACATATGCAGTTGTACAGAAACCAGTGTCACAGCGTATCAACTGTTATTACTGTTTTGACATAATCAAAATATCTAGAACATTTGATCTCACTGGTTTTTCAACCAAATACGGCAATATGGCTAAGGCTCACGGTTCGGAAGCACGAGCCACAAAGCAGCAAGACAACATGGGAGGAAGCAAGGAAACCAGACCTGTCTCAGCAAACACAGCATAGCTGATCGCTTCTACTACAAGACAGACAGGCGCTCTCAGACAGGACAGCTCTTTCTCTCTCCCACTAAGGCATTTCACCCTAATTTCACCAATATTGCCATTTAAAATGGCATCCTGAAAACCATCTACAGTATTGGGATTATGATATAGCCTTTAATCAGTTTCTGCTGCAACAAATAATTTACCCTTATACAGTATTTCAGGACATTCTTTTCCAATACTGTTTACATTTTTCTTTAAATACTGGTGCCCTACCCCATTGCTAATTGTTTACTTTTCCCCTCCTCCCCCATGGAATTTTGTTTGGCCAAGAGCATCTTATTTTTCATGGAAGTCCTAGTGGGAGGTAGAAATCGCAGAGCCACAGCAATTAATGATAAACAGACGCTATTTACAGATTAGTCTGGGTGTCTCACTGACAGAAGAAAACAGAGCCCATTTTAAACCTTTGTAAAATCTGGAATGCCTTTCCATCTCCTCAACCTTCCCTCTGCTAGTCTTACAGGGAGGGGGTGTTTTGGTTTTTTGGGGATATTTTAAGTTTCTTTCAGTTCACAAGAAGTCTGAAATGCTCTGCCTTGTTTCTGAATTCCCTCGCACTCACAAAATGCTTTGCTATACGCATTTGAGGAATTTAAGTTAAGGCCCTTCTACCTATTTAAAAGCACAGTGGAGATGAGAAAACCTCCTGCATTCTCAGTTTTTGCAAATTAATTCACAGATTGGGAGAGTCTTTAGCATACTGCTTATGTTAGATAAGATTTTCAAAAGTACCAGCATTACTTAAAATTAAAAGGAGTTAATGTCAAAAAAATAAAATTCTATTTAGTTGTATAATTAAGCTCCAGTCTTTAAGAGAAAGGATGTTGCAGGATGAGGTATATGTTCACGATTTTGGTACTAGTGCGAACAGAGACTAATGAAGTAAAAAAATTTAGGCAAGTGAACTGCACCTCAGGAAAAGCAAAACATGAAAGGCAGAGAAGAGCATAAACTTGGTCAAATCATGACACATGCAGATCATTTCAGCAACACGAAGGTGATAATAGAGGGTTTTCCCGAGACACACAATTGAAACAAAGAAGAAATAACAAACCACCTACTGACTTTTTACCTCGTCCCTGAATCAGAGAGATTCTGCAAGAACTCAGAGAAGCTCACAGCCTACAGTGAAATCCAGACCCTAATAAAAAAAAAATCAGAAATGTAAAATAAAAGATTTTTTTACTCTCTTAGGTCACTCAGTCACCCCCTTAAAAGGTCAGAGTTGCCAACAACCACACCGCTTTTGCTCCTTGTTTGCAGGGATGCAAAGGTTTTCAGTCAATACCCTCTCCTGCTCTATATCAGAGTGCTAGAACACATGTTGTTTTGGAAAGCACTGAACTGCAATGTATTGGTAATAGCTCTGAGCATCTGTTTTGGCAGCAGTGGGCAAAGGACATGATCTATAGTTATTGTCACAGACTATACCCCGGTGACTTCTCTAGGCTTAGGACAGGTTCACTGTCACCCAGACGCCTGTGTTAAGATAAGTAATCTCTCCAATAAGTACTGGCAGTATCATTTATACAAGGTAATTTAATGCAAAGTTTCATGTTGAAACTATATTTTTGTTCACTTGAACTCATACCAATACTGCCAAAGCTCCCTGATTCATTCACTGTCTACTACAATTCCCATTGCAGAATCAAGGTGAACACGCGCCTTTGTGCTTTGGGCTGAAAATTCCCTCTTCTTGTTTTCATTCTAGTGAGCACATGTTGCTTTCTGTAGTTACATTGGCCGAAGAAATCCACTGGTATGAAGGCGTATTTTGTGCCCATGGAAACAGGTAATAACACAAGTCTAATCTGTTCCTCGTTTATCATGGGATAGCTTATTTGAAGATAGGGTAAACAGGAAAGTGAGACAGAAAGTCAACTTTTTTTTTTTATCTACTAGGGCTGTACTAAAAAGAGCAAGAAATCATCCCCAGAAGATATAAGTGAAAAAAAGCAAATAGGACCCGACTCTTCTCTTCTCTACACCTGTGCAACGTTGAATGAATAGGAAAGGGTATTAAATCAGAACAGCAGCATTTTATGCTATTTTGAATGACACACAGTGAAAGGCAAGGAGGAGCGAGGCCCATAGAGGAAACGTGGTTTGCCCAAGGTCACAACATCAAGTCAACAGCAGAAGTGAGATGAGTTCCCTGCTCCTGACCCTTCACAAACTGACAGACCGCGCTCCCCTGTGGCCTCTCTCTTCCAGGACCTTCCATCTGAATCTTTTCCCCTGCACAAACGAAAAGCAAAAAATAAAGTAGTTCACTGTAAGAAACAGATGGAGGTACTTTTGTGATCATTAGCCCAGTACCTGGAGCCCTGTTTACACTGTAGCTTTTCACTCTTCAATCAAAGGAAATAAAAATCAGTATTTTTGTCTTTAGCAAATACCTAATAACTTCCTAGGACATACATTAGACAGCACATGAACTGAGAAAAGCTTTTGATCATTATCTTAGGAGCTACAAAGCACAAAGTAGTGTAAAGTTTATGCTCATGAGATTTGTTTCCTGACACAACAGCTACAAGAATTCAGCATGTATTCACTGGGAAAATCATGAAAGGTGGAACATGCATCAGCATATGATTCTTATAACTTTTATTACATGCATATATAGTGTTTATTTTTCATTTACCAGAGGGTACAACGTAAAGGGAAAACTCATTTTCTAAATGTCCCACCATGGAAAGGTATTATAGTTACAATTCAAAGACTTCAGTTAATCTAGGATAAAAGATCAAGTTAACAAGCATAATAGCCACTTTACAGGCTAGATACAAACCTTCCTAATTTGGTTATTTGTATTCTCTAACTGCTTAAAGATACAGGCAGAAACTTGTCTGAAGTGGCTGTTCTCAGTTCATTCTTACCTCTGCTGTGCCATCTACTGCTTACAAGTTGTTACTGACACTGAAACACTTGGTTCGAGATTCTATTGACCTTTGCTTCCCTGCTCATTCAAAGCAGGACAAGGGAAGATAAGATTTCAAATTTGAACTTCAGCGAGGTAAGGACTGAAAACAAAGAAAAAATACACGGAAATATATTTATATATATAAAAAGAAGATTTATGCCCCAGTGTGGAAATATAGCACATGCTTTCGGCAACATTGCTTTAAAAAACCCAATGCTGTCTCCCAGTAGTCATGCGCAACTGTAATGCGAGCAGCACACAAATTCCTGTCAAAGCATCTGGGTAGGGAAAAAGACGCACGGGGAGTCAAACAGAATAATCTTTTCATACATAGTTCATTTCTGCCCACTTTGTGGTTTGGCTCCTGTATGGTATCTCATCAGAAGAGCCACTAATAGCAGGGGTTGCAACAGCTAGTACATACTTTTTACCTTCCCAGCTTAAACCTTTGCCCTGCTGCGGACTCTGCTTCTCCGTTGAGCTGAAAGCGTACCCCATCTCTACAGTATATAGCTAGATAGCAATCCAGGCAAGTTAGAAATTGCTTAAGGCTTCACACTGCAGAAACCAACCACTGATTTTGTGGTTGAAATAGCTGACCCTGAAAAATGGACCTACAGCTGTGTCCTACATGCTAGTCTTCCTGGCAAACACAGCTACTCTTTCTGGAAGGTCCAGTATTGTTCAAGTATGCCGCAAAACCGTTTGTCTTCACAGTGATGACAGAGGAGTAGAAGGTCTTTCAAAAACTATAAGTGTGGAGGAAATACTTGGTAAGTTAACTGCCTCTTGACTAAAACTCAGAAACCTTTTAATACTCACAAGCTATCGGTGAATTCTGGGAGAGTGAAGGAATAATTCACCAGCTGGGAACAGAAACATAGATAACATACTTTTTGCTGCGTCCTTGTGGACAGAGCACAACACCAGTTTGAATTCTCACGTCAGGGGAACAGTTTTGCCCTGACTGGGCAAATTGTAATTGAAGGACCCCACGTCTGTATTCTTCTCTGCAGTCCCTAAACTCTGAGGAGAAAGATGGTGGGAGCAAATTCCAAGCTACAGTCCCCCTCAAGGCAGTGAATTTCTATCACATTAAGCCAAACCAACACATTTTTATTGGTTCAAACTAAATGTTTCATTCTAAAACAAAACATTTATTTTTCCAACTAAAAGCTTACAGGAAAAAAAACTAACTTTTTAATGGAAAAATCTTAGCTTTCAGGAATTTTTATTTTTTTTAAACAAAGTAAACCTGTTTAATCTCTATAATTTGATATATGCACAAAAGAATGTGCAATTTTAAAAGTTTTAAAGACACTTACGAAGGATAAATCAGGAAAATAAGATGGCATACTGAATCAGAGAAAAATTCCTGTTGTACAGAGCAACACAGAAGAAAAGAGTATTTGTAAGAGGAGCAGCAAAGGAAGCATGAAACGTCAAGATTACCTATGCTTGAAGGTGAGCCTGCCAATGACTAGCAATCATGATTCCTTCAAATTGCCCAACTGTGTCAGGCTGGGCTCAGAAACACACAGGAGACTGAGACACTCCAGGGTTCACTGCTACCATCACAGTGGGAAGTACCAGCAGAACTGCTATTAAAAAAAAATAATCACTAGGTGATCATTTTAGCCTGTGTGTGAAACCAGGTGGTAATACAGCAGCACAGAGGTGGTACAAGAATGGAACAAAGACACTATAGCAGACATTAATGTTACATGACTACATGTCGTCTTTCCAGGGGGAACGGGCTTTATTTGACGAGGAGGAAGAAGGTGTGTTCCCCCCCCACCCCGAAATACAGTCCTACTGTACCTAGTATGTGACTTCACACCACCACCTTCCACTATTACGTAGTCAGCCCAACTTTACTATTCTTGGTTATGAAGGCTGCCCAGCCCTAAGTGCAAAAACATCCCAATATTATCAGAAATTATATAAACCAATCGTGATGGTAACAGCACATTTTCCCAGTGCCTGTTGTCTCCGAGAAGAGTTCATGCTGAGCTACAAGCAAAATCCTAAAATGAAAGGCAGTCCAAGAGTGAAACTGTGCCAAGCTAGCAAAGTTTCTGAAGTTCAATTTGAACTGTCCTTGTTGTCATCTTCACTACAGCAAACATCTTTTCACAATGGAAATGTTAGGTTTCCAGTGGCAGAGGTAAAGTTTCTAACAAAAACTGATGCGACAGTAGTTCTCCAGTCTCCCAAAACGTACAGGTTTTTGGTGGGGTTTTTTTGATTATATTCCCCCCCACGCCCCCAACAGTACTTCTCTTTCCAATGTGCAGGCCTGGATACCGACACCCAGCTCAAAACCCTCTCCATCTGCTAACACCATACAGAAACATGACAATTTTCCGAAGAGAAAATGAGCTGTCTCACTTGGGTCAGCGTCCACCAGAACTCACGGTGATGAAACTGACAGACAACTGTTTTGAGGGGTGAGATGATGTTCCCTATATGCTTTCCCTCAGATCTTCCAGTCTATCAGAGATATATTAAAAAAAAAATATATATTGGTGGCCAAATCCAAGGAAGAGCCAGAAGAAATGTGGTAGGATCTGCAAGTGTACTGAACGTACCGAGACCTAAATAACATTTAAATTGTGGGACCTTCTGCTATGCATTAGAAGGTATGAAGACATACCATTGCAGACCTCCTCACAGGGATCAAGGGCTCTGGCCAAGGAGCAGCCATGAAGGTCTAAAAGCTGGAATTTTCCTGCTCTGGTGTGCCAGCAGTCACCCTGAGCAAGGCAGAACCCGCAAAACTGTTCTCAAGCCAGGACTCCTTAGGAGGTAACAAGAGATGACAGAAGCAAGAACAGAAAAGGACAAGCTCCAGCAGACATTACTAAGGTACAAGTGTCTTTAGTGCTGGGACACTTTCACACCTGCAGCGTGACTACAGATGCAGACAAGCTCCCAGAGGACCAACACATAAGCCCTCCATGAAAAGTCTCCATCACAATACTGTTTTTCATGAAACATTGTTGACAAACTTCGCAGCAGAAACAAGGAAACCACAATTAAAAACTAACCAGCCTACAATAACACAAGAGTGAAAAAAAAGCATCATACATACAAAAACTATCTCGCCCTCAAAAAAAAAAAAGCAAGAGAACAGTCAGACTTTAGTCAGGACAAAATAGAATAGGCTGATGAGGAATCAGCAACACCCATGGACTCGCTACATCATTTAAGTGAGGCCAGGCAAATCAAGAAAAGCTGAAGTTCAAATGTTTTTAGCAGCTGTCTGAAAGTATAGCAAAGGGATTGAAGTGGGCATTCTGGAAAGCTAAAAAAATGAACAAAGAAAGAACACAAATATGAAACTGCAATACTTTCTTGGCGTTATTCAGGAAGCTTGGCTTCATCAAAACTAAAACATTAAATAAACACCTAAGTTGCACCTCATTGTAAATACCTAAGGCATGCAAGTAGCCCATTTAGCCTGAACGTATCTGTTTAGCTTGAATCTGTGGAGGGTTTTTTCCATTAAATCCAGGGGAATCCAGTGGTAAAGAGATGATCTCCAGGGACATAAGTACAAAACAAGAGTTTCTCAAATTATATGGATACAATTAAATCAAAGTGTCACTTGCTGAGATTTGTCAGTTATCTAGGCAAGCTCCAAGGCTGTCTTCTCCTTTGTTTTTCTTAAATTACAACTTTCAAGCCAAAACCAGCGAGTAACTTGACCCTGGTCTAAGTTTACCTTGATTTCCAGTTCTGAGATCCTTTTTGTTTTCCCCTAAGTGAGGTTACAGGAGGAATACTATTCGCTAAGATATGATTGAACAAGTTATTTTGGAAAATACTATATAATGTATTTACAATACAGCCTGTGAAAAACAAAATTCCCACACAAGGAGTTTTTCTTGATGCAGATAATTCAAAAAAGCCAACATTAACATGATTGCCATCCACAAAAGTATGTCATCAGGACTGCACTACTTAAATTACAATTAGGCTTTAAAATGGGGTTTGGCTATTCAGCTATGGACCACAAATCTTGAAATTTGTACTAAAAGCTAACTTCCACCTGGCATCATTAACTTATATATCTAGTGCTGGCACTGGACAAAAGGCTGGATTCTTTTTAACTCATTATCATCTAGGACATGATGTTCACAAGTTTGGGCAGAAATAGGAAAAGAAAGAGCTCTCCCATGCTGTTTCCATGTGGTGCGATGGAGACCTATTAGAAGAGTCCCTCAGGTTCTGTGTGAGAAGATAAAAACAGAGAAGACTAATCATTGCTCTGAGGATCTTACAGAAAAGGTTTAAGACAAGTGACAACGTGCAGGAACATGCATGAAGTAGCACAAGAGAATATCAGCACAGTCAAGGTATCCGACAAAAGTAAGATGATGATACACGAAGTATCCAGCACATAGCAGAGTAAGCATTGTTCTGTGATAGCAAATTGCTGCCAGGGTTCCAGGCAGGAACTTGAGCTTCTTTCTTCTTTCACTAAGTTCACTTCTCGTGTTCTCCTTCTGCCTCCTCCTGAATTCCTCTTTTCTTTCTACCATTCCATGAGGATCAGCTACACAAAGGAACAAAGACACAATTTCCAGCGATGTCAAGAGAAGTATTACATCTGAATATTGTTACAGATGTAGCTCTTCAGATCAAGACTAAGTCTTCCGTTTGGGTGATTCCACAGTAGTAACAGTCCATTGCCATTTGTAATGGTTCCGCCGAGTTCCCCAGCAAAAATTCTCAGTACAGCAAACTACCACCTTCCACGAGTGTCATTCCAAATGAGGATTTTCACCCAGACTAGCTAAATAAACAGCACCTACTTTTTTGTGCAAGTACTCGGTCCTCAAGAGGAGAAAAATCGGTCGTGTGAATGCAACCTTCAGCACAAAGGTTGTAGCAACAATGGTAAAAGACAGGGTGGAATCACTTTGGCAAGAATGAATCATCTAATAATTCTGTGTCCAAGAGTATTTAAATATTCTGTGTGCCAGTACTACAATATATACAGCTCTAAATATTATATGTTCCATTTATTATGTTATAGCCAATTGCTCCTGAAAGAAAAATTGATGTATCTCACATGCCCATTTTACAACATTCCAAATGATCACATTAAATTCGTATAAATTTCAAATCGCAATGGTGGCAGTTTTCTCTCACCATGAGAGTAAGGCAGAAGTATTTACACACCAAATATTGGTAACTATATGGATCTATGTGTGTATATGTATGTACAAACACAGAGAGCAGTAACTTTTGAATAGGCATACTTACGTTCTTTCGTTCCTCATAAAAATTATTTCCTTCCTTGTTCTGGTTTTCTGTATTTCACCATGCTAATTCAAACCAAGCGAACATTGCAACCTGTGCTTCCTCGGCAAGTCCCTATTTCCACTTCCTTTTCAAAAGAATATTTTTATAACAACTTCTATATCTAAGCAGACACACAGATATAAAAGAAGTTTGCTGAGGATATGAAGGTTGACATCTAGTTATTTGTACAACATCAGCATAATACCACACATTAGTAGTGTTGTTAAAAAAACATTTCACTGACAGAAGCGTGTGACATATTATGACAACATCTGGCATTTTCCTAAAAATAGTGGAGTTCATTTTCTTATCCCCTAAGCAGACGTGATGAAATGTAGCAGTTCCTGGAGTATCAGTAACACACATTCAAAAGCATATCATCTCCAGTTTCTTCAGTACTGGGTATGTTCAAACCTATTGCCAGATTGAAAGTAAATGGCCACACTCTGATGTGGCTTACACTAGAAGCATCCTAACTACAGTCAGTGAGATTCTATTGGGTGCAAGTCAAAGCAGAATTCAGCCCAGCGGTTCTGACAGGGAAAAATTATATTAGGCTTCCAAGGCTCACAGAAGCTTATTTTTCATGGCTTGTTCTCCTGCCCCTGTGGATGTCAAACGTATTCTTTGGCTGAAAGAAATCTAAAAATCTCAGGTCCTTTTTTCTTCAACTGAAACCACACAAGTTTGGAGAATCTCACATAAACAGACATATGAGAGCCTTTGGTAAAACTGCAGACAACAGTTCTAATTTTTTGTTACATTGGAAAAATAAGCTTAGCTTGTTTTCCTAACTGTTCCCTCTTCTCTTGCAAACTCAGCCACCCAAGGTCTTTACAAATAGAGGAGAGGTTAATAGTTTAAAGCATGGAGATATATTTTTCCCATAGGGATGATGAAGGGGAGCACACAGACGTTCACCTGATGATAGAATTTTTATCCCTGGGGCAAAATCTCTGAAGTCATTAATTCCCTGTGTATTCCTTCAGATAACTTCTCTTGGCAAAACTCTGTGGAAAAGCTAACCTAGATGGTTGATTAAGCTAATTACAACTTGCCCAGATGACTTCAGAAAGTGCTCTTCTGCATTGCAATTATAAAAGTCTGCATCTTTCTTCAGTAGGGATGTCTATTATCTAAATGAAGCAGAAGCAGCACTGTCATTTGAATTATTATTGTAACATGATTAACATGATCATATATCCATACAATGAGCAAGCAAGAAACCAAAACAAGGATTACTGAATTTACTAGGAAGGAGAACTGCATGTATTTTAGCACAATAAGGTTAAAGGATTTAGGGTCAAGACTTTAAGCTCACTAAGTGTTAATCCATTTATTTTCACTCTGGTACATAGCAGCGGTCTCTGATCCTCAGATTGCAGTAAGTGATGAATGATGCTTTTGCAAACAGAGAGCTCCATCCTCACAAGCTACTCACAAAAACCTCTTATTAACTGCAGTGGAAATATTACTTGGCTTAGGGGAAGCAGGATCAAGCCATTCATTTAATTTTAACAAACAGAAAACTCTTCAGACTCTACTTCATCTCCTTGAAGGGAAAAAAAATGCTTGAACAGAGTAACTACAATAGCAACTCTGAAACTATTACTCACTGTAACCTGAAACCCGGTTTATGTTTTGTGATGTATAAAATCCAACTTGCAACAGCGTAATGCAGAGAGCTGACTCCAAAGAGGTGCAAACTACACCTGGTATGAGCTGTGCAGGCACTGCCTTGGGTGCAGTAAGCAGTTGTTCATGGTAATCCAAACCGCAAGTGTTGTGGGCAGTGGGATTAGAACCCAGGAGATCAAACAATCTGTAATCTTAACCTCCTGAGGGGTGAGAAAAGCCCAAAAACCCTCCCACTGTATCAGCGTTCAATAACAGGAGTAGCACGTGCATAGCATATAAGATTGTCCTATTCTGCACAGTTTCCCAGGGCTCTTACTTCATTTATCCCTCTGCATATTAACTTTTAGCTTCATTCAGTGAGATCAAGAAACAAAACAAACTGAGGAAACAGCCATCCCACATGCAACACAACAAACCAGGTTGTTTTATTTGTTTAAAGCTCTTGGCATGCCTGTGTTACACTATGTACATTTCTGCTGCTCAAATCAAAACATCAGATCAGAGTTATAATTTCATACTGTATTGAACAACAAAAGTATGGATGAAGGACAGTTACAGTCAGACCTTAAATCTTCTCCTCTTCCCCCACATTCCCAGTCGTCATCCCACCTTCAGCCAGCTCTGAGTTAGATTCCATGCAGAGCGGAGGATAACAACAAACCTACCCAGTATACTGTACATGCAACGTCTTTCTGGACTAAAATCTTTTAAAGACAACACCATTTCGTGGGGCCTGACAAGGGATTATAGTCCCTTAGAATTAGCTGCCCTTCTAAGTTGTGACAGGAGGTTTGAGGAGTTGCCATGCTGAGCTCATATGGCAGCCCCTACTAACTGCTGCCATAGTATAAGCAATGCCTTCCAAAGCATGAGGACCGATGTTTTACTACAGTCAGAGCTGTTCCATCATGAACTGCATTTTCAGGTACAAGACAAACCCATCTCAGCACCCACAGAGATGATGTTCTGCTGCATGCAACTACCCAGGATCTACAAGCATGTCTCTTCCAGAAATCCTTCAGTGACATTCAGTCTCCCACAGATCCTTTAGGCAATCATCAACTGATTGACTGATACATTACATCAGCCTCTCTGATTTTCTGCTACTAGCCCATAACAGGAGCTTGTGTTGGAATTGTGGGACCTCTGAGCAGCCACCAAGCCATAGAGCCTCTTCTTCCTCCCAACCACAGCCACTCTTGCACTATAACCTGATTTAGCCTAATACTCCTCATGAGGCCTCAATCCCTGAAGTAGCAAGTAGTCACTTCAGTTTCTGACTGCCTGCCACTCACACCCCACGCAGACAAGTGCAGTAAGGTCTTTCCTAGAACACAGTGCAGTCCAGCAGGCCCGGCACCACCAGAAAGGAAGAACATGAGCTGTTCCTAGCTCATTCCCAGAAATCCAGAACAAGTTTCAGTACATCATTTCACCTTATTTCTCTGTTTCTCTCCCATCCTTCCTTTCAGGTGGAGAGCTCTGTGAGCAGGGTCCTTCTTAATAGCAGCTCACTGTGGAGTTCACAGCTCTAGCTGGGGCCCTGCCCAACCCTACCAATGGCAGCTACATTTTCTATCTGTGAGAGAAGGCAGGAGAGAAGATAGTAGTTCCACAGAGTCATCAGTAGGGACCAGATCTTTCTTTCAGTAGGATGCTCTTCTGGAAGGCATTTGGATGCCAAGTCCTTAGGCCAGGGTACAGACCGCTTGGCTGTTCCGTTGGGTAGGAGTACTGGGTTAAGCAGCTCCCAGATGTTTCCTCTTACCCCACTTTTATATTCTTCAGAAACTGTGATCCTCAACTTCTCCCAACAGTTACCTCAAAAAGGCATGAATGTTCTTGGAAATTTTAGGAATCTCTGTTCTTTTAGCACTATTTAATACATCATTTTTCTGGCTGCACGAGTTTCTTGACTATTCCCTGCTGATCTCCTTTTGAACTCAGTTAACCAAACAGCACCTTGCAAAAGGGGAAGCACATACCCGTGCAGTAGAAGGGAGATCTTGCTTCTAAGACCACTCAGTTATTTAGGTGGGAGATTCCTGACCTCTATGCAACTATGCATTTGCCTTGAAACAAAGTTATTTGAGGTATAAATCTCATCAGATAAAGCGTAGTTCCTAGAATTTAGACCGGAAAATTGAATAAATCAAAGAAAAAAAAAGTGAGCGGTTCTGAGCCCTTGACTGTACCTTCTATCAACATATAGCTCAGTTTTTCCATTTTTTCTGCCAACACACTGACTACTCAACTTTTATTCTTCATCCCACACAACTACACTAAAATATTTCTTTATTTATCAAGATTTTTATATTCAAGAAAATATTGTTCACAGACTGACTGCATGAAAAGAAAAATTATGCACTGGCTCCAGTCATCCCATAACAGCCTTTAAATCACCTCGCTGTTCTTTATCTGGCATCCTTTCCTTACATCACTGAAGTATCTGAGCATCTTCCAACACCTCTCCACACAATATGGCAAGCACCTGCTATGTGCAATCTCATCCCAAATATCAAAACAATCTGTTTTGTTCCCAACACATTGTCTTATTTATCTCAGGGCAAGGACCTAGTCCAAGAAGTGGATCAGCTGAAGAACTTCACAGGTCTTGGCCCTGACCCTGGGAAATGCTCCTCCATTTTCTACATTAAAAGCATTTGTCCTTGTACAATAAAGTTCCGTTAAACTAGAAGAGTGGAGATCCAAAACAGTTGTCAGCACAAGAAGGGTACAGTTGTTGAAATTAAGTACAGGATTGCCTCCTTCCTCACCCTCTTCCCAAGAGCACCCCACCCACCTGCTCCAATAGTATGTGAAGCAGAAAATATTCGCGGGTTTGGTCATCATTAATTAATTCTGGATTAAATCACATACTAACTCTATCACCATAACAATGCATCCTCCTACATAGCAAAAAGATTACAGAATTCCGTAGTGCTGGCCATAGCCATTATTAATGAGTTTTACTTTGACTTCAGTCTAACTAAATGTGACCAATACATTGTGACGAAAACAAAATTGCAAAGTTTGGATATACTTTTCAAAGTGACAAGTGGAAGACTGGGACATAAATCTGTAGCGTTTGCCCCTGAAATCTCAAAACAGATTTTCTAAGATATACACTGCCTACGTAAGCGATAAAGATGAATTTTTTTAAAGTTTTTTCCAAACTTGTCCAAGTTCAAACCAAACCCATTTTTGCTGAATTTCCACAAATCGTCATCTTTGTTACTGTAGGTTTCAGAGACCACACATTGGAAAGAGGACAATTTACACAAAACAGATCTATCAAAGATAAAAGAACGCAGCAGTGGAAGCAACACTGCTCCCTGGGAGGTGCTGCTGGATCAGCCATAGTTCCCAGGCTTGACACCAAACAGTTCGGGCTTCCCAAACCCAAAGGCTCACAGAGCAGGCAGACATTTTGGCTCCAAACAGTCTTCTACGGAAGAGTACTGCCAGAGATCCTGGAGTTCTTGAAGGACAACTTGTTGAAGAGATAAAACATCTATCCCACATTTTATTTCATAAAGAGGATTTACCAAAATCTAGTCTGGCACCCGCTCACAACCCTCCTTGAAATATTAGCCTGAAATAACAGCAAAGCATCTTACCACATGCTTTCTTTTTAAGGTAAGGGCTGTTGAAGTATAGTCACTCACTACACATGACAGGCTAACCAGACTAGGGTTTTTTTTTTTTTTATTTTTCAAGTGGAGCTTTGAGTATAATAATTATTACATGATGCACTATGCATTGCCAATGTCAAGTTGGCTTCAGCACATATCTTTCTTTTCCACAGAATGAAAGTAGGATCTCGGTTTACACAGTTCCTAATTTACCGATCCTGTTGGTGGCATGCGTGTCTAATGGGGATTTTGACAGTAAAACAGTCTCATTAATAGCTTATGATTTATTACATTATTCACCACTTCCTTAAATCTTTTTTATTTCAGAAAAAAATAGATACTGTGGAGTCAAGTTGTATTTTCCTAGGCTCTTCACCAGCATTAGACTATACCTAACCATCTTCAGTGACAACTGTAAGTGATATAAGCAGAGGAAGTCTGATGAGGCACCCATAAAGCAAAATAACATTTGAGGGACATGAGATAGGCAAAATTTAAATAAGAGTGAGATAGGATAGACAAGAAGATCTAAATTTCTCAATGAAGATGAAGCCGTTTATACAGGATGCTTCTTAGTACAGCCAAAGTCCAAGCCTGTAGTAAGGATTACAAGTTACCCCTGCGGAAGGAGGGACTGCAATACTTAAAAGCATTTAGAAACCGTAAATAAACACCTCAACAAGACTTTCCTGATATGCCAGAAATTATTAAGGAGATGTCTAACAAGAACTGCAAATAGGAAAAGGGAGGATAATATGTACATGTCACTGATAAGAAAGGAAAACAGATTAAGTATATATCTTCATCTGTGCAGGTCTGTTCAGCTATGTCCATCCATATCAGACTGCAATAGATTTAGGAAAACACACAAAAAGCTACAGTATCAGATCCAGGGCCTTGAACAGGAAAAGAAACACCACAAAAAAAAAAAAAAAAACATGCAAGATTTCTGAAGGGATGCGCTTCAAACATCATTGTTCACGACTTCATGTGTATTCTTCTCCACCTCCAGGATCAGCCAGTTCCAGCATCCCAGTTCTGTACCCTATGCCATATGTTATCATCACTGTTTCTATGCAGTTAGGATCTCAATTTCACATTGAAGCTAGTTGTTCCTGAAGAAGCTTATGAACCTTTTGGTATTTTTCTTGTCTCTTATTTTTCCTTTCTTTACAGTCCCCTTTTCCCTTTTTTTCCATCCTGTTCATCTCTAAGGTCTGTTTCTTCCATCTCTCCCAACGTATCTGCCAGATCTCACCTTTAATTTCCTTTTCATAATTTCCTTCTTTATTCCTTTCTGGTTCTTTATTACTTACCCCTACTCACACACACCTTGGATCATCAATCAAAATCTTCCCACCTAAAGTCATCTCATCTTTTTAAAGGGCATCATTAGATCATTTTTAAGGCACTTTTTTTACTGCAGCCCAGCTCAAATTTTATTTACAAATTTTTTTTGGTGTGTGAAGAAAATATTTTGAGACAAAAAGAGAACTGTAGAAGCTCTGTAGCAAAAACACTGCTCTGGGCCCAATCCTTCCTGGCCTCAAGTGTGGGCAGACCGCCTGCCTGCGGAGACTGCATTCCAGTTCCCTGCGACTGCTGGGAATTTGTAATAGCAAAAGCAGGGCTGGTCTCATATATCACTGTGTCATCTATCCACAAGATACAATGGAGCGCTGAGATTCTTCCTCCTCCTTTTTGTCTTTTCCAAAGGAAGTGACTGATTTCTAGAAAATACTTTGGAGCTTTTAATTCCCTGGGACATCACACGGGTGGGGCGCCCTGCCTGCTCAGTTACATGTTACACAATTACAATCTATGACTTTAAGGTACTAAATTTTGGTTTTGAGCCTACCTTTCCCTATGTAATGCTGGTAACAGACCTAGAATTAAAAGCCCAGAGACTCAAGTCTCCTTTTTACCCACGCAGAGCAAACAGCTGCTTGAGCTCCCCACTAGCGCAGCATGTTTCAACCCACATTCCACGTGGGCAAAAAGATTTGAGCATTTTCCTTCCTTCAAAAGGCACTGGATGGGCCAGTGCTACAGGAGCCGGTGTTACTTGACAACACTGGAAGTAATTTAACGATATTTAAAATAAACAAAGAGGTGACTTAAGAACGAGATTTCAATTTCCTCTTTGCCAGTCTTAATAGCAGAAAGAGCTGTGGTGACGGTAACTGGCAGTTTCGAAAGTAATTACGGTGATGTTACTGACGGATGTTTGGGTACATGCTTCTTGTGAAGTGGTGTCAGAAGAGTATATGGTGAACTGCACAGGTGGTGTAAGTCTTCTCGTAAACTGATTTTTGTGACATCTGCACAATCCTGAACACAAAGAGTTTCGTGATGGGTTGCAGAGCCAGGCATGTATTCTTGGCACTTTAGCTGTAAAATTTCTATTGGAAGACAAGGCAGCACTGGCTGAGTTTGAAGATGTTCAATCACCAATTTGTATCTCCTCCCTTTGAACTGGATCCACTAGTAAAATCCTGCCTTTGTCTTTCCTCCAAAAGAACGCAAAATGGATATGTTATATCACATTATGAGTGTTCCAGAAAGTAAAGGGTTCTGTACATCCTTTCCCTTCCAGTTTCACATTCAGTAAAATACTCTAGGTACGGCTTAACTGTAATTGCTCCGTTTAGTATTATTTCACCTGCTCCAAAATAGTAACTGGAAGCCCCCTGAAAAGGGACTAAGAAGTTGCTTAAATTTACCTTTGTGCCTTTTACTTTTTTATTCTTAATATTTCCTTTAAATAATTTCTCACAGTTCTCACAACTGTAACTGTATTCAGTAGCATGTCTCCACCAGGTTAAAAATATGCACGTGTATTTGGTTAATTAACAGTGCATTTGTTTTCTCCACATCGTGGGTAAAACTCAGCAATTCTAGATGTGCGCCTCTGTGTAGTTGTTGTTGCCTGTGACATGCAGAAGACATCCAAGACCAGAGCTCTTCTGCATCAACTTCTGTTTTAACTTGCTGTTTTTCAAGGTCATCCAGCATACGACTCATTTTGGAACGGGGCGGGGGAAGTGCACTGTAACAGGACCCGCAGTGTTAGGGATAAGGGTTTGATTCTTTGATACCAGCAACTTCTGGGGTTGATTATCGCACACTTTCCTGAGTTAGACAAAACAAATAACTAAAGATAACCCCTTAGAAATTAGCAGAAACTGGAAAAAAATTATTCTATATTCACTTACATAATTAACTTGAAAAATATTCCTATAAGCTTGTCACATAGTCCACGATGTCTGGTGGCCTAAACCACAACACTGGTTTTAAAACATAACTTAAAACTGTAAATCTTTCTGTGTACTTTCTCAATTGTCCCAATACTTTAAAACCAGATGATTCAGACTTGTCAAAGACAGATGCAAGAATCGCTCTTCCACAGATATAAATAAAAGAGAATAACCTTCATGTGCAAGTATCAACTCAGAAAAGGCATTTTGCTTTGGGTAAAAGTTTAATTCCCATACAGTACAAAACCACCAAAGCAATTGATAATTTGAAGAAAAATGCCACAAGCAATAGAAGCAGGTAGCTTTTGCCAATCTTAAATAACCCATTTAAGAAACGTTTAATAAGAAAAAGACCACAGTTTCAGGCCAGGATTAGATCAAGACCTCAGCAAGAAAGAAAATAACTCTTCTTTGGACTTGTTTTGAAATCTTTTCCCAGAGCTGCGCTGGCAGTGAAGAAGTTGGCTGTATCATTTTCTACTATGGGGAACTGTTCTGGATGACAGGCAGAGGGGCTCATCTGGCCATTCCTGCTTGGTTGCAAAGCTAAGTATTTTGCACTGCAAAGAACTACCCTTTGCAGTAGAACTGCTCAGAAGTCAGCATTTCCCCTATCACAGCAGCAAAATCACATCTAGGAAAAATAAAGTAAATCAGCTTTCACTCCTTGAATTTCGATAAATTTGTACAAGGTCTGGAGGTGCAAGAGTAAGTGAGGACCCCCGTTAACTTGTAACCAGAGAAACCTCATCAGGAAATACAGTACCAGTGAACAAACGAACAAGCTTTTAGGAGAACAATATGCCACCATCACTTAAGGAGCCAATTGCTAGACCTTTGCTCAGAAGGTTCTTGGAGCTCACTGGCAACTTCACTACCTGCTACTCTGCATGGATGTCAACATCAGCTGAGTGTCAGACAGCTACAGATGGAGTTAGAGAAGCACAACTCAAAACATAGAAGAGAAGCCACCTTAGCTAAGAGTCAATATCTTAAACAGCAAGATCTTGCATTCCTACCTTGTGCTCCCCTTATGTAGGAAAAGAAAACAAAATCATCTGTTCAGCATCCTTCAAACCTAAAAGTTAAGCAGCTTAGTATCATGAAAAGCTTAGGGAAGGGAAATGGGAGAGACAGGCAGCTGTCTCTGTTAGGACAATCAATGCCAGAGCACAGCAACCCTTAGGGCAAAATTCTCCCTTCCCCACAGAGCCAGAGTCCTATTCCCTTCTAGAACCAGCTGATTAGTCCTCCTGCCCCACCAGCATGGATTAATGTATCCCACTTGCGTTGCCAGCCTTCCATTCAGAAGCCATCTCCCAAGTAACCACAGCTGAGCCCTCCCCTCCTTCTGATCACCCAACCCCTCCTCCTCGGTGCAGCCTGCTTGTTCCACAGGACAGTTACATTACTAAGGCTTGACACCGAAGTGACAGAAAGTTGAGCACCCCAAATAATATCACATTTTACAGGCATTTCCTTGACACACACACACCCCATTTTGGCATTTTGCCCAGCACAGGCACAGCCATGACCTGAGCACTTTGGCAAATGATGAAACAAACTGGTGATTTTTACATGTGTTGCCTGGCTTTGAAATAGTTAAGGGTGAACAAGCCTTGACAAAATTTAAAAGGTCTGATCTGAATTGCATTTTCCTGGACATAATTGCTTCTAAACAGAGGTAATAGTAAACAACTGTTCTTCTGCTTGGCAAGCTCTCGGGACACTTCCCCGGGCTGTAATACTATAATCTCCTCCTATTCACATTGCACACGAAGTTATATGGGAACACAGTGAATGAGGCAGGCAAAGCTGCTGTGCTAATATGAAGACATTTAACTCATATTCCTATCCATATCTATATATACACACACATATATGCATTTCATTAGCCCCAGAAAAGCACTCAAGAACTCAAGCCTCATTTAAATTCCATGTAGGAATATGGCCCAGGAAGCAGACTATGGCATGACATGCCCTCTACACTGCTCTTTGTGCATTCACAGTGTCAAAAAAGGATACTTTCTGCTCACTCTCTACTGTTTCATTCCATGTGACCTCTCCAGATGTGAGGGCTGAGACAAACACGACCCATCACTGTCCCTGATCATACCGCATCACGTGGTGCTCTACCAGGTCCACCCAAGGCTCTCAGGCATTCTTTTCCCTCATGCTTCAGAGCTTATCCAAAGCCCACATCTGAGGCAGGCTTAAGTGCCAGCTGTTTGGATGCTAGACAAGTATGAGCTGGAGCACAAGCATGAAACTATTTCGAGGACAAAGCATAAACATAACAGCTAGGTCTCTGTGGCAACTTGCCTCACCAGCTTTTTTCAGTTGAAGGGCTGAATAAGATCATCCTCAGCCCTGTAAAAAAACGAAACTGCATAAGCAATCATGGACTGTTATAAATGATATTTGTGCATTTAAACAAAATGGAACAGAGTATAGGAAGTTGGGGAAATATTAAAACACTGGAAGTTATGACATGAAGCTTACTCTTTTAAGAGTAAACCACCCCAACAGCATATATTTACATGGTAAGGCTAATGCTACTTTTTTGAAGCCAGCCTCATTAAGTATACTGGAAATTTTTCTACATAAGGAAAAGCCACCATGAAGAGTCATTTGAGCCTTACTATCAATGAAGGTAAATACGACTGATACTGGTGGTTTATCTCAATGCAAGTAACTCCTCTTCTGCATTTCCCTCATTAGATCTTCCCCGTCTACCGTAAACTTCCTATGAATCATAAAAACCTGAATTTAAATGACGCCTTAAGTATCTGAAAGGTATGGATAGCCAGTAAAGGTTTTTCTCTGAATTTTTTCAGTTAAGATTTTTATTACCAAGTTTTCATAAACATTTTCTTCCTTAGTTTAACTGGTAAATATCATTCATGCACTTCTTTTCCATGATCCTATAGGCAGAGGAGCAGAAATTATGCATTTACCAGCAGCACTTTCTACTGGAAAGTGCTTGGAAAATCACATTAAAGCATTTGCTAAGCAGTCTTTTATTTTAGGAGTCAAACAGAAAGGTACAGAGCACATCCTCGTTCTAAGATTGGGGCAGAGGAATTATAAAAAAAAAATATCACAGAATCACAGAATAGTCAGGGTTGGAAGGGACCTCTGGAGATCATCTAGTCCAACCCCCCCACCAGAGGAGGGTCACCTACAACAGGTCGCACAGGACAGCGTCCAGGCGGGTTTTGAATGTCTCCAGAGTGGGAGACTCCACAACCTCTCTGGGCAGCCTGTTCCAGTGCTCCACCACCCTCAAAGTAAAGAAGTTCCTCCTCATGTTAAGATGGAACTTCCTATGTTCAAGTTTGTGCCCATTACCCCTCATCCTATCAATGGGCACCACTGAAAAAAGACTGCTCCCATCCCCCTGGCATCCTCCCTTCAAGTGTTTGAAAGCATTAATAAGATGCCCCCTCAATCTTCTTTTCTCTAGACTAAACAGACCCAAATCCCTCAGCCTTTCCTCATAAGAAAGATGTTCCAATCCCCTAATCATCTTTGTAGCCCTTTGCTGGACCCTCTCTAGCAGATCTGTCTTTCTTGAACTGGGGAGCCCAGAACTGGACGTAGTAGAAAACTTTATCTGCGTAAAGAAATTAGGTTGGAGGTAACATGTCCTTCAGGGTAACAAAGTTATACTGGCTCAGATGATCTTCCATGAATTGAAAGAAGAGTTAACGAAGCAACAAGATTTCCCTTCACACACTAAGGACAGTCTCAGACACTGACAGTTTACAATCACAAGAAAGACAAATTTTCTTCCCTCTATTTCTTAATGCATTAAAAACACTCAACAGACAGCAAGAGGCTTTGGAAGCATGGATAATGTGCCATATTCTTTGTTTTAGGAAAGAGTTACTGACAAGCTTGATATTATATCAAGCTCTTTAGAATTGTTTACTCCCAAGATAGGACTTGGTATTTAGTAGACCCTTTAAGTAAACTGCAAGAGCCCAAATTACCTGATGTTAGTATAAGTTACAGATAAATTATACATGACAAAAGGTAACTGCAGCACAGATAGGGTTTAATACTCAGACGCTCCAACCACCTATTTGACAAGTAGGTTGGTTGACAATAACATATAAGCTATAATAATGAAGTGTTTCAAACTTGGCATGAGATTTGAAAAAAAAAAAAAAACACGACAAACTTGAAAAACTTAAGTGTCTAGAAGAGCTAAAAGTGAAGATGTGAACAATGATCATAGACAACATTCAGTCTAGAGACAAGTGAATGTATATTAAAAAGAATGAAACTAAATGAGGACTCATAACTGCATCATCTGCTCAAAGCAAAATAGCTGTCAGAGAAATTAAAATAGACAATTAATATGTAAGCTAACATAAGGCCATGTATTTCTGCTTTTAGCATTGATCTACTTAACGCTCAAAAGCTTGGGGGGTGACTCACGGGAGTGCATGTAACTAAGTTTGGGAAGATGTAAAAACACACTGGAGAAAGATTTTAAGAAGTAAAACCATACAAACAGCACTTCATAAGTGAACTAACTGAAGCAGTAGTTGATGGTAAAAATAACAGGCTATCATATAGTTAAAAACTGTATCATAACACAAAAGAGGGACAGGTTTGCCATTCCAAGTTCTCAGTTAACTTCATTTTGCAATCAGACCTTAAAGCTGTTTCAGTGAGTTTTATGATAAATATTAAGAATTCATCCATATTACCAGAAAGCCTACACAATAAGAACTATGAAGAAACATTTACAGCAAAGATTAAGTTTTTCCTTATTGTACCCACAAACATTTATGCTTTGAAAGCATTATTTTGCTCTCTATCTCCATATATCACTTGCAACGGAACTTCAGTTTCAGTTTTATCTTATAAATTATTCTTCATCACTTCACTAAAACTAGGGACTCCTAACTCTTCTACATTGGACACAAACTCCAAGAAGAATTTGGCATAAGAGGGCTCCTGCACATAATGCAGATGACAAGTCCCAAGATATACAAACATTGTTTAGAAAATTTTGCTTCTGAAGAGCATTACAAGCCAGCTTACCATTTTTCAAGTTTTCAGTTACTCTTCCCCACCCATGCACTGACAATTTTTCTTTCTAGCAGTCAGTTATTTTCCTTAATAAAACCACTATGCCATCTGAAAATTTCTTTTATGTTTAGAATTAAAAGAGTGTACAACAGTGTTTTTTCAGATATTGGGGCATTAAAATTGTTCCTTGGCAGCAACTGCGTACCCAAAGTGTCAGTGCGGAACTAACATATTGTTTGAAGTTATACAAATAAGTCCTCATTAGTGGAGAAGATTAAAAATAAAGCTTTAGTTTGAATTTGTTACACTCCCTGGAGAAAGTAAGCCAATTTTCATTAACATGCAAGCTGCTTAAATGTGCCTGCTTCCCAAAATCAAGTACTTGAGAGGGTGAAAAAAAGGAAAAAATTAGGAAGCCACATAAGGACTCGCCTACCTTAGGTCACAATGATTAATGAAATGGAAATGTTAACGCAGCTCAGAAGTGGCCATATCACATGGAAGTTTTAGAAAATAAATATCAAGTCATTTCCAAGAAATTGTACCCATTAATAATCTTAGACCTCACTTAAAACACAAGAGGCATAAGGAAAGTATCTAGACACTGATGGTATTGATTAGACTGCACCATTGAAAGTTTCACACAGCAACCATGATCCATCTAGGAAAATCACTAAGAACTGAATTCCAGTAAGAACGAAATAATTTTTAAATGGACATGTAATTTTTGCAAGGGTTCTTGCCAACACCAGTGTAGATCACTTGAAATCATGAGTATCTCAGCCCCTCATGCCATATAAGATTTCAACATCTGTACAGCCTTTTTTGTTTGACATTCTTTGTATCTCAGGATTCCTCAACACTCTTAATATTACTAATTATTATTATTACTAGTATGTGATGGTTTAGGCCTCTCAAATGAGGACATAGTAATAGTTTGATTTCTGCTGTACAGTCCAGTTCCTTTTATTATAGAATGGGGTATAAAAAGTAGATAAAAACATGATATTGATTAAATATTAATTATCCAAATGTATCAGAGAATTTTTTAAAGGCTAGAAGGGTAAATAAAGATTGCAACAGTGATTACTCCACAAGAACATGTGAATATAGAGCATAATCTGCTTCTATAAAGAAAGGCAAAGCTGTCTCACAAACAGAAATAATTTGGAATACGATAAGCAGAGCTCAGTTCCCCACTGACCTGTATCAGCGATAAAATATTATTCTCATTTGGCGTACCTTAGTGGAAACAAGGGTAAATGGCTACATGAAACTCAGAAGAAAGATGAAATGGGGACCAAGAAAAACTGTTGAATGCTAGAAGAATTAAACAGGAGTCAGGTTGGGAAATAAGCAGCAGCTTGTACTGCTGTAAGCCTCACAGTAAAATGCTTCCAAAGCATATTCCGCGATTCGGGGAAAAGGGAAACCTGGGGGAGTGAGTCTTGAGGCTCTGCATAGGAGCCTCTCCTCTCTCCACTGCCTGGAGGTCAGTCTCCTAACCTAGTAAAACACTATGATTAAAAAGAGGAGATATAAAAGCTGTCATGTTTTTTCCCCCATCCCCTTAGTCTCAGTTTCTTAGCTACGAGCATGAACTGTCTAAAACACAGATTTGATTGATTACTTCAGCAGCTTTTCCCATGCAACCATCTCATTATTGTGCCTTAAGCTCATCAAGGGAAAGCCTAATACATTGCAAATGGCACATTCTTTGTTGTCAGCAAGGTAAAAGTTTAGCTACACGAGTCTTGCACTTCGTAATTGTGGTATTGTTGCTGTTAGACACAGGTCCAAGGAACAGCCAAAATACCCTGTCAGCAGAAAACTTGGTACTGCCATATTGATTTTTAGGCCTTATTGTGTAAGGCGTACAGGTCCAGGCTTTAACCATACAGCATTTTGTTTGATATTTTAATTGTTAGCATTTTATTTTTCAAAGCTATTTCTAAACAGCCAGCTGCAAAGCACAGAGGGGCTTTTCGGATATGTGCGTCTGGGCTGGAGGGAGGATAGGGTAGGAGAGCTAAGAACAAGATAGGCAAAGTTGGATCAAGCCAGGATGCTTAAGGGGGGGCCTCAATCTCCATATGCATTTCACCAAGCATAATTGCTTTATTCTCGAGAAACTTTTGTAAGTGAGTGTAAGATTGCCTGCGAGACAGTAGGTCAGAGAAAGCAATTTTACGGTTCTTGTTTTCATTGGCAATTGCAGAAGGTTAAAGCACTTTATGACTTCATTCTGAATTTGCTATCATAACAAGTTATTTTTGCGTGGCTACCTTGGAAGCACACCTTAGAAGAAAGCACTTCCCTCCCAGTTTAGAGATTTCATAAAACCACATAACTAGCTACCTACTTAAAGCACATGAAAACTTACATTAAGCAGTCTTCATGTTTGTTGTGAACGAGGTTCCAAGAGATGATGTAAGTCTGATCATTACTCTTTCGGTTAATCAAACACTTTCCAGTACTTGTTCCACATTCATAAGACTATTTTTACAAGAACTTTAGGGACTACCAACTAAACAGCTAATACTCTCCTCAATAGAAAGAAAGTCTTGTCCAAACCAACAGAGACAGAAGCAATTCTCAAAATAACTAAGCTATGCCTATTTTGCACCTGTGTCACACAAGCAATCTCCTCTCCCCAATATGTTTTAAGAGTCAAAGAATAGTTGTGTATTTCCAGGCGTAGGCTTATAAATATTTCTCTCGGAAACTATTCCTCATTTTTCTTTCCCTTTTCCAAGTCCCATCAGAAGCCATGCACGTAAACAAAGGTTCAAACTAGATGAAAAATGGTGCCTCATCAAGATATCCAGCTCGCATTAGAAAACATAGAAGCATTGTTACATCATTTGAAATGTAGTTTTGATTTGGTAATATTTGAAAGCAAAATCATAACTTTTTAAGCCTTTGTATCAGTGAAATAGGTAGTAATAGTAGTATTCTGTTTCTTTGAAGATACTTTTGTGCATCATTCATCATACAGCATCTGTTCTATTTCTGCATATCTATTTAGTGTCTGTTTTAGGAGTTTGTGCAAAATTTCTTTCCATTGCACAAGAACTGCTCAGTTTACAGAAGGAGATCATTCTTTGCACCTAGCAAAGAATACAAAGTAATCCCACAGGTTATCTTTAATTCTGCTCCAAAGAATACATAGGCATAGTTAGCTCAGGCTAACTTTTGCCAGGCAGAATAACATGGGGCTCTGTATTAATAGGGCTGTTTAAAATAAATACACCAGAAGCTGAAACAACCTTGCCTAGCAGCAATCACCCTGCATTATTTACCACTGTGGACTTTGTACTGTTCTATACATGCAGATCCAAACAGGAAAATTTTCATTAAAGCTGTTTTGCAAACTTCCAATGACTTGGTTAAGTTAAGTTGTGGGCAAAGCTGTACCAATTTTCATGCAACTTTCACCACAAACAGTTTCTCTGATCTGAAGTAATAGGGTCATAATCCTAAGGGGAAAAAAAAAAAAACCAAACTCGAACACCCAACCGGAAGAAGAAAAACACAAAAACAAACAGCATCAAGTGCTTTCTCCCTCCAACTAAGCTGACAGTATAGTCAGCAAATCCTTACACCTTCAAGTGTACTTGGTACCTGGAAGTCCCAGGTTTAAATTGGCAGTCTAAGGAACTATCTTCTACCTTTTTAAAAATCAAGGTTGAACCATGCATAACACAAACCTTTTCATCTGTAAAGCAGAGATGAGACCAGAGACTTCATTATATATCTCCTAACGATCAATCTAGTATCCGTACAGCTGTAGTCATCCCTCAAAGTACTTCTGGAAAATGAAAGAGACTTTATAAGTTTATTGTACTTCATGGAACAGGAAGCATTCTGACGTCTCCAACTTTCTGAAGACAAGTTTCTTGATCAGTTCTACTAATGGGTTAAAGTTGATTCCTTTAAGGCTTCTGAAGCCATATTTACATACAGGCCCTTTAAAAACAAGTGTCTACTTCTAAATTGCCTTCACATATTATTATAGAAACTCAGCACGTGGCCATGAACCTGGGAGCAAGGAAGTACTGTCGAGCTCCAGTTTAGATACACCTATGCAGGCCAAAGTAGCCCTGAGGGCAGGATAGGCACAGCTGGAATTCCTGTGCAGATGGCTGCTTGCAACCTCACACAGCACGTGCTCATTGATACACCATGTTTCAGGTGTTTTCCCCAGAAGGTACAATCAGCTTTCTGAATATATCAACTTATCTCCTATTTAATAAATCTAAGAGAAATCATCCTTGTGGTGTCCCTGCTGTATTGTCCCTTCTGCATCAATCAACATCCCGTATTAGATATACCACGTCCATTGCACCTACCGCTCTGCGCCACCTGTCACCACCGCAGTCACTTATGCAGAATAATCACACATGGTGTTCAAGCTGTGAAATGCCGAGTGAAAGTCCATCTTGGTTAATCTAACTACCTCTGTGCCAGGCTCCAGGGAAGAGCTAAGCAGAGGTCTGTCCCCACTGTGTTAAGCGGAACCTCACTCCAAAAAAAAAAAAAAAAAAANGCAAAAAAAAAAAAAAAAAAAAATCAAGGAAAAATAGCAGTCAGAGGAATTCAACAGCCAAGTTTGCCCCCAGCCAGAAATGGGCATGAAATACAGCCAACAGCACTCCAGTTAAATGGCCTGACATTTCTGCTGCTCACCTACATCAACCAGTTGCGTAGCAAAGAACTAGGAAGACAAGGTTTTTAGCCTTAATACAGAGTGTTACCATCCCCAGAATATGCAAAGTATCCTCAGAGAACCTGCTACTCAGATGCAACCAAACTGCTTATCATAAATATAAAGCTCTTGGGTAGGAAACGGTGCTTTCTCAAGATAAAATCCTGCAGCTAAGACAAACACCTTTGAAGGAAAAATAGATAGCCACAAACCTCTGAGCCTTTCTCTCACCCTGTATGTCTTAGTTGTCCTCTCCAAGATGAGGATAGGACAATGTACAAAGACATTTCTCAAGGCAACCTATACTACACTATCACATCCTCTAGAGAGTGACAAAAGAGAAACCACACCACATCGTAGGAACAAGCCTCATGGTGACGAGGAGGACAATAAAATGGTCTTTTCTACTCTACTCTGGAAAAGGTTGAGAGGCTACTTTCTTAATTCAATAGATAGGGTACAAGCTATCCAGCTACAGGTCAATGCCAGTAAATCAAATGGAGCAGAGAGTGTATCTGGGAAGTATATGTATCCTGTTTGCTCCTGGGCAACACAGAAGGATGCTCCATGGAGGGATATATTCAGAGGATATCATGAGTAAGTAAAGGCGCATCCAAAGATAAACATTATGAGATTGTAGGATGCAGAATTTCAACATAGGATGATGATAATTCTTTTGCTTAGGGCTGTCATCTCCTTCATATTTCTTAGATACTTTTATGCCTGCCACAACTTTACATTCTTTTATGCCTGTAAGTGAGAATCATAGCTTTTATATTCAAAATGCAAAACCCACTCTACACAGCTAGAAGCAGCAGTCAGTCAGACAGGAGAAGGCACTGGAATATTGGGTTGTCAAGCAGTGGAATACACTGGGGGAGAACTGGAACCCCTACTTATTTATTTCTGATTTTGAGAACCCAGACTAACTTTGAGGACATCTCTAGCTGTTCTCTACATGGCTTGGATGAGATACAAACATAAGCCTAGTCTGGAAATTTTGGTCTCTGAAACAGGACCATGTAGCCTTTTGGTTCTTTCATTTTGTTGATGGTTTTGATGTTTTCTGATTAAGCAAGAGTTTTGTTGAAATTTCCCCCTTTCCATTTTGTATTCACAAAACAACTTTTTCTCCTAAGTTTTGCAAAAGGGAGTAGTTCTTTTACTAACTTTTAAGATATTTAGAGGCTTTCGGGTATGCAGTATTGAGAATTTCCTATATTTCTACACTAACAGCTACATCTTTTTCTCTCCACTGCTTCATTGGGGAGTATATCTTTTAGAATGATATGGTAGCTAATCACTTCCATAGCACTAGTTTTTTCTCAGCGAAATTAAAAAAAAAAATCTACCACCGCTTGTCAGGCAAGGGATAGCCACCTCAGATTTGTACATCAAAGTGTGTTCATGTTCCTTTCTTAACCAAGAGCATGTAAGATTTCTCTGGAACTAGTCCACACGTATATTCCATAGCTTCACTTTATCACTTTTCTTGTGGTGAGGGGCAGCTCTGACCCAAACTAGGTAACTCCAATGTGGAAATGGAACAGAACAAGACAAAGGATGGAGAATGCAAGCACACCAGTTCAGGAAATTAAGCTAACAGCCTAAGGCTAGGCACAGATCTTCTTAAGATCACTTTTAGATAGCCCTACTTGGGGTTGGGGGGNAATCCTCATAAGAATGAAGAATCATTTGAGTAAAAGTTTTATAAAATCAGCCTGTACAGAGAAGACTATAAAATTATAGACTAACCTCTTCCATTTGTTTCACTCACTGCACTTCCCCCTGTGCAATCAATGTTCCAAGGATGTTGGAGCTGTTGAGTACCTCATACAGGTTACGTGAAAAAAACCCTGTATCTTGGGGTGCAAAAGCAGCAGCTCTGTCAAACAGCTACAGGATTGTACATGATAGGTACTTACAGTTACATACATTTCCTTCTATGTAGATAAGCATAATTTAGGTCCTTAACCTACGTTATCACAACAGAAGTATAAAACACAGGTGCCTGGTTATTCAGGCAAAAGATATAAGACCTAAACTAAACCACGAGTACTACCACTGCATAGTAAAATCTCTCGCTTTGTGCGGAGTAAGGGTAGGCTTGTACTGATGAGCCTGTCACCCTAGCAACTACAAGACCATACCCTTCACCTTATAGTGGGAGGATCATGGTCATAATTGCTTCAAGGCAAAGTTTTCTTAAGTTACAGAGAAGAGCAAAAATGTTTGCATGCAGTGCTAAAAAAATATTCAGATTGTTCAAAACTAATCAAGCCAAGAGAAATGTTTTTCAGAGAAACAACTGTTAACTTGCTGAAGTGAGGAGTACCAAAGCTTTGTGCAAAGGACAGGCAGGCTTGTTTTGTGTCAAGCTTTGTTTGGTTGCTTGTTTTGTTTTTTTTTTAATGTATTCAAGTCAGCAGTGTAGAAGGCGGGGAAGAAAAATCCAAACCATGGTTTGAGCAGCCCATTAGTCTTTTCCTTGCACAAGACAAGTATATTAATATGCTTCATTCGAGTTCTGATCTCGCTCGAGTTCCTGATTAACTCATTTTTACTATCAGATTTCAACAAGCACATGGAGTGCTTGTATAAAAAACACAGTGAGAACACTAGAAATAACTTCTAAATAATTAATCAAAGCTTATGCATTTGTCATACCACTATGTAACCACAGTGATGGTGTAGCCACAAGAGTCTGAGGGAAAACATAAAGCAAGATTTGCACAAAGAAGTAATCTATTTGGTTAGACCAAATGATAGTGTTGTGAAAGTAATAAGGAAGGCTGACAAGCTTTCTTGTTCTGAGATTTTCTGCAATTACATCAGTTGATTTAACATGAGATACTACTACCTCTCCCTTCACACCCTAACATACACGTGTCACTTCATACACTGCGTTATTAGCTCCTCACTATCCCAGGCAGAAACAAATCATTGCTGGGAACAGACAGTGTTACCACATTAGCGAAGGAAAGAAACAGTCAGAATTATGGGACGTTTTGTTGCCTCTGTTTCTGGATGGGCACGTTCATTTTTCTACATCTTTTTATGTGTCTTCAAGAGAGCCAAGCTGGAAAAGCTGCCATCAGTAGGATGAATCACATATTAAGTATAGCAGATGTTAAGTAAAGAGAGAAAGTTACTGTTTCAGCTGTATAGCAGTCTGTAGCCTTACTAACTTCAGGAACATTTTGCAAAAAAGCCAGGTCCCCTTGGAGTTGTTCCCTGGTCATGCAGTACATCAAAAGACACAACATCAGTGTAATTATTCCTATAATTAAAATTCATGAAAAAATACAGCCAATTACTGATTGCTTTGAGATGCAGCAGGCTCCAGATGCACACAAAATTCCTCATTAGTACAGGCATACATTTATTCTGTAACAACTACAAAAGACATTTGTGCACAGCATTATTAATGGGGTCTGCTCAAGAAGCAAATAGGTGTCCAGAACACACACACAAAAATGCAGCAATAAAGAGGTTTCACATACTGTGTAGGAATGCAAAATCCTGTATGTGATTGATCTGGACAGACTGGATCAATGGGCTGAGGCCAACGGTATGAGGTTTAACAAGACCAAGTGCCAGGTGCTGCACGAAGGTTACAACACATGCAGCACTACAGGCTTGGGGAAAAGCTGCCTGGCAGAAAAGGACTGGCTGAGTATAAGCCAGCAGTGTGCCCAGGTGGCCAAGAAGGCCAGCAGCATCCCAGCCTGTATCAGGAATACTGTGGCCAGGAGGACTAGGGAAGTGCCCTGTACTCAGCACTGGTGAGGCCCCACCTCGAGTACTGGGTTCAGTTTTGGGCCCCTCACTACAAGAAGGACATTGAGATTCTTGAGTGTGTTGAAAGAAGGGCAAAGCAGCTTGTGAGAAGTCTAGAGCACAAGTCTTATGAGGAGCAGCTGAGGGAACTGGGGCTGTTTAGCCTGGAGAAAAAGAGGCTGAGGGGAGACCTTATTGCTCTCTACAACTACCTGAAAGGAGGTTGTAGAGAGACGGGAGTCAGTCTCTTCTCCCAAGTAAGAAGTGATAGGACAAGAGGAAACAGCCTCAAGTTGCACGATGGGAGATTTACATTGGCTATTAAGTTTTTCACAGAAAGGGTTGTCAAGCATTGGAACAGGCTGCCCAGGGAAGTGGTGGAGTCACCATCCCTGGAGGTACTTAAAAGGCCTGTCAATGTGATGCTAAGGGATACGGTTTACTGGTGGACTTAGCAGTGCTAGGTTAATGGTTGGACTTGATGATCTTAAAGGTCTTTTCCAACCTAAATGATTCCATGAGTTCAGAGAGAAGATACCAGATAGAGATCTCATTCTGAATAATCTACCTGGTAATAAGCACTCTTACTTTCTCCCACTCTACATGCAAAACAGAGTGAATGAACTGTGAGGAATTAGACTAAGTTACACTAAACTAACAAAGATCATTTTCATAAGGCAATAAGCTTCTTTTTAAGGCCTCGTTTCTGGGAATACTGAAGTTATAGTTCTAATTCAAACTAGTAAATGTATGTCAGCACCAAGTAAAAGCCCAGTAAACAGTTCCATGTTTTCTTCTCTTAATCTGCTAATACACTTTCTTCTCACTATGGATTTACTCTATGGTAGTAAAACCACAAGTAACCTTATGTTAGCAACCACACATTATGCACAGCCTTTTCTGCTGGGTCTGGAGAATGAAGTAGGCGAATACGTGCATTTATCACTAGAATTATTTTGCACAAGGTACTTAAACAAAAACTTGAGGGGGCTTTTTTTTGGTAGGGTACTATAGTGTTCTTTGTAGGTCAGTTTCTCCAAGACTGAAAATGCACTGAACTGATGTTAAGGAAATACTTAATCAGTGCAAAGACCACTAATTTAAGAGTTATAATAATTTCAGAACACAAAGAGATTATTTCATGTTCTTTTAGAGAATTAATAAGGCAGCAAACAATTTCCAATGGAAGTCAAAACTTACTCAACTTTTTAAGCCCATGCATCAGAGGGTTTGGGTTCACATGCTGAAACTGTGTTGCACGTTATTTGTCTGCTCTCTTTTCATTTAGCAAATCAAAATGTGTTTTCCTCTACCAAAATCTGACCTAGATATATGACAGCACATTGCTTTAACTTTCACACAGACCTTGCAATTTATACAGACCTGCTGCAGTGAGCAATACATCAAGTGACACATTACACTGTATAATACTGCTACCATAAAGTAGCAGAATTCCTGAGTCTTACCTCCTTCCTCTACCCAAAAACTATAATATGTCACCAAGAAAGGAAATGCTACCTAAAAATAAAAGGAACACACACTTAAGCTAGTCAGTATTAAGTCAGTTAAGCTAGTCTGGGTCAGCATTAGAAGTGAATTCACATTGCTCTGTATTCTGTCTCTGAATATGAGAATCATGTCTGTCAGACTAAACACAGTCACAGGTAACTCAAAATTCCTCAGCAACTCCTCTGAAGACAAGCAAGATCATAAGCCTTCAGCTCGGAGGATTCACATCTTCAGTAGTACTACACTGCCCTGGAAATCCAATCCTGAGAGAAAAACTCCTTAATTCTCCCAGGAAAAAGAAAAAGTGAGGGTCCTCTGTGCAATGGTTTCTCTTTTTTCAACTGACAGGTTTCATGAGAATGCTGATGTTCAATTTGGAAGAAAAAAAATTTCCCCTAAATGAAAGTATTAGGAGGCAGTGTTCTTGTGTCACACTGCATTGGTCAATCTGTCAGGATTGCTGGTTTCCTGCAAATCAGCTCAGTACAGATTTTTCCTTAAATCATGTGGCTCTCAAATCACTAACAGATACCTAATTTGAGTCTCTCCTTTTTTTCCCTATTTTGCTTTTTAACCCTGTACACCCATGTGGTGGATTCACACCATTTTCAGCTAATGCAGACCCTTGTCAGTGACAGATCTCCAGGCACCCTGCAGCTTGTGTTAATAAGAAGCATGAGTTTCAAATCAAGGCATCAAAAGAACAATTTTCTCAGAACATTATCCTGCAAGGGGTCTCTAAAGCAGCTTTCCCTCTGGGCTTCAATAACCTCAACTAGAGCAAAATTCCTACAGTTCAGCTTGTGATAGGAGAAACATCACTATTTTGGACAAGCCTTTTAGATAAAACATGCAAGGCAGCCTCACATGACTCTAGATCAGAACTTTCCGATGACCAAGAGCTCTGTTCCGTCACATCCAATTTCCATGATCCCACCTAGAAAGATTTAGAGGGCATCCGTGGCTTGACTGTGGCTTAACCCTCGAGTCTGACTCAGAAGCCAAGAATTTCTCTTCTCCATTTCCATTTCCTGCTTGATTTTGGCAGGCCAGCATGGAGTCCCTGTAGAACAAGGTCCACATATATCATGTGCTTCTATCCTGACCACTTAAAATTTTCATTTTCCTTCAGGGGTTCTCCTGCCTTCCCTTCAGAGTAAATACTGTTGAATAACTCTCTGGTTCAGGTAGGGAGGGTTGTCAACTTTTTAAAAAAAATAAGAAGCAATTCTAGGCAAAGTAATTTTATACAGCTATGATCATGGGTCAGCTGAGAGGGGTTACAGAAAATTCATCTGTTCACAAGCAGCACAGGCTGGTTCTTAGTGGCATAACCACTCAACAGCTCACCACTTATAGAAGAAAAAAAATGTAGAGCTACTGTATCAGCTTGGAAAGAATAAGAACTGTTCTGAACCATCATCTACTTCCTGAGACTTCAGACATGCCAAACAGAAGTGTTGGTCAGTTCCAGTTTTATGCCTTTGCTGATAAAAAAAAAAAAAAGTTATTTTTGTGCCAATCTGGAATGACAATCGTTAGTATCTCCCACGTGAAATTGTTTCAGCATGAAACATCGCACACCACAGGAACAAAGACTGAGGAGGTTCTGTTTGAAAATTGCTAGTCTGCATGTTACCTTTATGCTAGTAACCTAGTGGCTCACTTAAGTACTGAGAACTTGAGAACTCTTAGTGCTTTAATAACCATTAAATATTGGGTGCTTTCTAGGTGTGCAGGGAGTTTCCTAAAGTTTTTGATCGTTCCTGCAGGAGTCACTGAGACCCAACATGCAGTGTTGGGTATGAGGTATCCAGGAAGTACAGTACAAGCATCTTCCAATTCAAGAAATTACTGAAAAAAAAGCAAAAATTACTTCTTTATAGTTTTATCATTACTTCATTTGAATTTTCCATTCTACTTACAAAGTCTGTGGATGGACTCTTACTTCAATTAGCACTGAATAAGGCCCTAAGCATAATAAACATGGCTCAAATCAGTGAGGATAACATCAGGCTTCCTGTGTCCACTGAGCAGTGAAAAGGACATACCTAGACTTGTAGAGATACTTACAAATACTATTATAAAATCATCGGCAACCCTTGAACATTTATTCTATCACTCACTTATCTCAGGAGACAAAGCCTCCTTTTGTGAGCTCACCTTTGACTGATCAAACAGCTAGAAGTACTTCCAATTCAGAGTCAACATGTGCAGGTCGTTATCTTCCACTTGGAAAGATGTCATAAGCACATTTATTATTCAAAACCTGTCCTTTTGAAGTTTCCCACTTGTAAAGCCAGGGATGCAGCCAGTGTTGTGTGGTTCTGAAAGAAACATCACTTTGAGGTCTGTACTTGAGAGCTGTGAGAAGGAAAGATGTGGCAAAACCACAAAGTATTGCATGTTTTACTCCCCGGTTACCTTCAGCAGGACACTCAAAACAGTTTTCTTGGCTCTCAAAAGTACTTCGAAGTGATGCTATGGCTTGGGTTTATGGGTTACCATTAAAGGATATGCTCCTGCTTTGAGTTAACCTTTTTTAAACATCGCGTCAGTGCAAGACACAATGTATTCATCTAACTGTATAACATGTTTTATATATATGTATGCTTACACGTATAACATTTAACTTTTCTACACAGAGTTTCATAGAAAAGGCACCAACGTTGTCACAAAAGACCTTGCTTTTGTCATATCAAAGGGTTCCAGGCAGAGGACAGAAAATATTCAGTCTATTTAACATTAGAACAAATTCAGAGAGGTTTTCAACCTCATTTCATAAATTGCTGTAAACTAAACGGATGTACCATAGCCTCCTGAATAACCCTATTAGTGGGTCATTACTCAAATCCCAGAAACTGCATTAGATCACTACTGGTAATATTAACACATCTCCAAATTTCACTTAAGGGGCACATTTTTACATGGGCTAACAAAGGTCAAACTTATAGACATAGATAATTGAAGGATATCTTCCTTATTTTCCTCCGTTCCAGTGACTAAATCTACCTGGGCCACCACATGACTCTCAAAAGCTCAGCATTCTCATCTTATCTTGCAACATTCCCAAACAGCCACATCTGCTGAAGGCTATTTTTCAGAGTATGAGGATTAGAGCTTACTTTGAGATCTTGCTTTTCAGTGCTCTTCTTAGGAGGACATGATTTTCTCTTTTACAAGAACTAAACGGGATCACAGAGAGAAGAATTCAGTTTCTCAGTTTTCTTGCTGCAGATCCACAGCAATGCTTGGGAATAAGACATCTGACCTGCCAATCTCCCACCCATTTAATAAGAAAAATAATGATGAATTAATAGCAAGCTGAAGACTTAAGCATTATTTATTTCATCTGCTGACTTAGTGCATGATATTTCTCCAACAGAAATTAATGGTAAACTCCCAGCGAGTTCAGCAAGAGCAAGACTAAATCCCTGGTTTCTTTCCTCCCACCAGCTTCCCTAGGGAAGCTGACAAACCATGAGAGTTTAATCACTATCTTTCACTTAGAAATAATGGTGAAAAAAATACACACAACAGCCATTGCGTGTTTCTTTTCCCATTCCTTGACTTAGAAAAATCAACAGGAAAAACACACACAAAAACAACAGAAGCCTGATCAACACATAAAGCCTGTCTTACACTTAAATTTTACAGAGCAGACATTTTTGCATTTAGGATAGTTTTAAAATCACATTAACTGAGCTGAGAACTGCTTTCCTCCCCCCCATCCTCTGCACTTTTTCAGACTAAGCTGCAGTATACAGGGACTGCCAATATGGAACATCCCACTGACCTTGGCAATTGGCAACGGTGATCAATCACTTCATAAAATCCTTTGTGTCAGCTAGAAACCAATTGTGTTTCTTCAGCGACTCAATCTGCTAAACAGTTTGAGTCATGAATCCATTCAAAACACTAGAAAAACAAACTCATTTGAATGAAATCTTACTTAATGTCTGATTTTCTTTTTTTCCACGGTTAATAACAGAGTAGAAATTCTTCACTTATCATGCGAAGCTGTTTGCAGACTCTTCAGTGTACGTATACAGATTACAGAGGGCAACTCTTCACTTACTGGTGAAGTTTACCACAGGTATCCCCAGTCATTATACCCACATGAGTAACACATAGTTGACTACTTTTTCAGACAATTAATGGGACCTAAATATGAAGTTAATGACTAGTGATGGGTAATACTCATTTAATTGTTGACATTATAAGCAACAATCAGACTTCTTCAAATCTCCCTTGCAATCAGTCCTTATTCCACCATCCTTTAGAAATTATAAATTTAAGCATTGAACTGAGACACCAGGATGCCATCTCTACTCTGCCTATCAGTTCTCTTGGTATAGTTATGCAGTGTACATGGGAAACCATAGATACCAAACAAAATGGAAGCAAACATATCTCTCAAAATTGAGTATCACACTGAACTGGTATTATCAAACACAGCACTAAACAAAAGAGAAAATTTTTTTTAACCCCAGGCTGAACTTTGACAGAATGAGATCAGCATAGAAAGTCATTCTTTCCATAATTATTTCCTCTTTAAAAATAATGTGTCAATGGATTTCTTTGGCCAATTTGCTCCTCATTGAGATTGTAAATTCCACTCTCTGCCCCCAAGTAGTCTTCTAAGCATAATTTAAGTGATTTGTAAGCCTTTTGCATACTTCATCTGTACCACAAAACTAAGTTTTTCCACTCCACCCTTTGAATAAATCAAAATGAAACAATTTTTAAAAACACAGGTCAAAAAAGGGCAGAAAAATAAGAAGGAATAGGAAACATGCTGAAGGTACACTGAAGAGTCAAAGAAAGAAACTGAAGAAAGAAAGAAGCCAGTTGAGAACAAGTGAGGACAACAAAGACATGACTCACTGGAGTCATGAGTCTTGAATGAGTAGAGGCCTGTGCAGGTAATCTACAACAAAAAAAATAAAATCCATCACAAAAGGACTTTTACAACCTTAAATACATTGTAACATCTTTTAGAAGTAAGATAATAAAGTAGAAGCTTGCCTCTTAAAACTTCATTTGACTGCTACAGCAATCTACGGGAACTCATTCTCAGAGAACATAACCATTACAAAGTACAGTAATAAAACATGTTTCCATTCACAGATTAAGGGAGGAGGATACGCTATTTTGCATGTTTTTACTGTAAAATTAGATTACTGTGAAAGGTACTGTCTTAGGGTACAACAACACATTTCCCTTCTCACATAGGCCAATGAAAGCATGCAATGCAGGCAAAGTATCACACCTCTCAGGTGTTTCTCCACAGGAAAGTTGCTCTGAGACAACAGCAAAGATTAGGGTAGCTTGTCTTTACTAGATTGTAAATTCCGTTAGATTTCCGAAATTGTGATCCGATTAGTGCCTAGTGAGAGGTTTTTTGGGTTTGGACTTGGACTGGGAAAGGATTAAGTGTCAGGTTCATTTCCAACTTCTATCTGCCAGAAAAATGTTGAGTTCCCCTGGAATGACAGGAGGAAAAAGAATTGGCGATAGCTAACCACTATTTTCAACAGTAAGGATGGGCACGTAACTGTGTTCTTAGTGTATTCCTGATGGGGAAGGCAATAGATTCAGAATTGTGGCTTGAAGGTACTTCATCACTATGATAGTCTTTAAGGAAAAGTTTCAAACAAGAACTTGCTAAATCCATCACCACTTAAACACAAAGTTTATCTTTCCTCTCAAACTTTTTGTTGTACTTTACGTTAGCTGCTTATTACTGATAACTGAAAACTGCTTATGAAAGTTGAAATAGTTTTTAATGCAACTGGGTCATAGATTTTCCTGCTTATTATCACCTCTCTGAGTTAAGATATGGGAATTTATTTCTGGCTTGAATAAGAAAGCTGTGAGAAAACAAAACATCACTTGCTTAGAGGTTAAGCTTTCTCACCTGTACAATAAAACTAAGAGCCAATGCTGCCTTTTCATAACTGGATGCTGGAACCAGTTTCAAACATAACAGTTAAAAGCTGGAGGGAAGGGGCAGGGAACAACTGACTTGCAAAGAACTGAAAGAGCTGCAGCTATTGCCTCCATGAACACTGTCATATCAACTCAGGGCTGAAGCTCAAAGTTGAGTTCAACTCCAGACTCAAGCAGGTGAATAATATGCAGGTTCACAATCTGACTCCAGTGTCATGTGCCTAAGACTCTGCTTCATGCTTCTGATTGGTATTTACCATCAATTGGTACATAATTTGTTCAGGCACTTGACTTGGGAAAGGGGGGAAAAAAGACAAAATAACAGAGGGGGGGAAAAAAGCCCAGCCCTCAAATTCAGCATCTTGACAGACACCCACTTGAGTTCCGGTAGATAATAGATGAGCCATCAGCTCTAACAAGAGAATGCCCTGGTGCTTGGCTGATTTACTACAATGAAAACTTAATTCCTACACAGGTGAAAAAAGCCTGCCTTTAGGCACCTAGAATGAAGAGATTTTGCCTGTACGGCAGAAACGTAAGACTTTAAATATGTGTAAATGAGACCACTTCCAGACACAGGGCACATATACTCTGCCACAGAGGGTATGGGCCTGTGGACTGCAGTGAAGCTCCCTTCAAGGATAACTACTAATTTCACTTCCATGCAAACTAAGGTGAAAGGAAAACTTCCTTGCTTTACCTTTTTCACAGAGTAAAAGCTACATATATTCCAAAATAAAAAGTACCTTTATCATATGGATGTATTTATACATAATTTTGAATATATACTACAGCTTTTTGTTCATGAAGTGTTACTTGTTTTCAAAAACCTATCATATTACAGATTATTTTGCCCATTTACATTTCAATGGAATCTTTGTTCTTCTCCCTCTGCTGCGTTTTTCTATACTTCTAGCACACTTACGATATCACATGTATTAAAAGTGTCCTAAAATCAGCAAAAAACCCACCCACACACGATTCTCACACACAACATACCGCTGCGGCTGGTCTCAGAGATCCCTGGAGACAGGATTTTGCATGAATCACTAGAAAAAGACTAGCTAAATAGTCAAATTAGGTACCTTGTGCTACACATCCATTGACTTTTGCAAAAATCAGAGAAACCATAAATTCCAGCTCAACGTAAGTAATATCAATTTCTGTATCAGTATCACCTTCAGTTTATGAGGTTGTATAACCTTTGTTCTGACTGTAAATCATACTTATTTTCTATTCTAATTACAACTACAGGCTGATATCTATCAACTAGAATGCAAGTATATGAACAATCATAGTTTTACTAAGCTGGAGCCTGACTCAACGTCCTGTTCTACATTGCCCAGCAATAGCCACAGAAGGTAAGTAAAAAGGCTTCTTCCACATCCTCTGAAAAGTCAAAAAGTTACTAATAATCATCACAGTGCACATGACATTCCTCCCCTTAGTATCACTGATCCCTCACTATAGCCTTACAAGTCAGATCACAGAGGACATTCTTCGTCAGGCTGAAGCTAAAGGCCAGGCTATATGCGCTGTAAAAACACCCCATCACTCCGCAAGCCTCAAAACCAGAGCTGTCTACATTACAAGTAGCAAGTATGCTTTCATTAAGCTCGTTATGTCCGAATTATATTCAGTTGATCAACAGTCACCCTAGAGCAGTCTGGTTTATTACACACAAACACAAAATAATCGCCAACCTAATATAAGCAGACCTCAAACAATCACTAACATTTTCTTGCCTGTGCTTTTATCTCATTCTAGAATGCGCACCTCCACCACTATGTACATCCCCTTTAAGCATATGTTTACAATTAAAGTCTTCAAAATAAAAAGAGGATACGTGACCGTACCCTGTGGGGCATGGAAATTACACCATTAGAGAAGCATGGCTCGAGTCCAAGGAGCTACTATGGTCTACATAATGAACAATGCATTTTTTTATTCCAAAACAGCCCTTCCCTATTTCAATAGAAAGGAAAGAAAGGAAAATGATAAAGAAATCCGACATATCTGGCACTATTGTCTAACTGCTCATTTAAGGAACAACACAACACAGGATTTCTCAAAACCATATCTCTGAGATGACTGGAAAGAGACAGAAGACTTATGCCTAGAATGCCTTACTACAAAAACACATGCTTTTCTGCAGAGCAAACAGAAGACCAACATGACAAGACTGTGACATAATGTCATATAAAACTGACATTACCCAACTCTTGGCTTCAGGAAATCTCCAAAGCAAAAAGATGTCCAGTGGAAAAAAAAAAAGAGTATGCAAAAATGTTGAGAATTTCCTACCACTGGCAAAAGTATTCCTTAACCAAGGGTATCGAGATAATTGAGAGAATGAGTGTGAGCAGTATTTTGCAGGGTAACACTGCTGCTCTCTGCTCATCTCAGGTGTGTTGTCAGACTTCAGCAAAAAGGGGCAACAGCCAGTTTGGAGATCACTCCAGTTTGACTGCTCTGCAATTTTAGCATTACAGCAACACGTTGCGGTCACTTAGCAGCTGTAGGCAACATTATTTTCTTTGTACACAATGTTTTTCAAGATTGACAGGTTTATCTGGGCTGAGAGATGATACAAGAAAAGATGCTTATCCTCCCACGGAACAGCAACACATAATGGAAAAAAATAAAAATACAAATTTAAATATCCTGAAGAGCTGGTAAAGATCCTAATTTGGATTAGTCTACCAAAACAGAAACCAGTACAGCGGTGTGACTGAAAAGACAACCTGCAAGTGTCTGGCTACCTCCATTTGCTCCCTTTTGTGTGCGAAACTGCTTCTCACAATGTCAGTCTCCAAAGGTGAAATTCCAGCCTGAGATCTGGCTAAGGCTGCTTTCCAGATGATAACTCTAACATCACTATCTTGCACTGGATTACTCAGTACTTTAAATAGGAACAGTGAAGTCGGGGCAGGGGAATATGTAGAACACTAACGTGCCTTGAGCTAAAGGTCATGAACCATTTATAAAGTTATAAAAATTGTTGGCTCTTCCACCTCTGCTGAGAAGCTTTACAGTAAGCGGGAAGGACACAAAGAGTGATTAGCATCAATGACTAATTTGAATGAACCATCTTTACGTTAAGGAAATGGCCTGAAGCTTTGGTGAGTTTACTCTCAGACATTCACATTTGGGAAGTGAGAAATTCCCAACACAAAACAGAGAATCCAAGGGGAAGCAGGGGACCTGTAAGTCAAGAAAGGCTCTCACAAAGCTTGATGCAGGAGAGAAGTGAGATTTTATGGGTGCTAAAACAGTATGCTGACCCAGCCAAAATCAGTGAAGGCAACCTGAGCTGGGAAGTCTTCTTCACAGCATTCTGACCTTTCATTCATCACCAATCCCTGCCAGATTTCAGTGAAAACGTGCACAACAAAACACCGAAAGCTATACAACTATTCTGGAAATTCATCATCCTCCAACACTATTTTATACTTAAAACCTGTACTAAACGGAGAAATATCGACCAGTGGAATCGGCACTGACCTCCCCTACCAAAACATAACTACTACAAGCACCATTCAAAGCTTTAGGACCATAATCAGTCTTCTGTTGCAATCAAAGCAATTTCTCCAAGGCAAAAAGGCTGTGCAATAGCAATGAGAGTAAAACACAGTCAAAACCAGGATTTTCAGTTCAGTTTTGCAGCACGCTAACTTCTAAGTGGTGCCCTACCTCTCATTTAGAGAAAGAGAAATAACTGTAGTAAGACTGAAGCCACACAGAGAATTCTAGAAGTCTTAGTGGAAATTAATAACTTTACACTTGGTGATAATTTACCAAAGTCAAAGGCACTGCTTGCATTCGTAGAAGCTGTGTTAGTTTCATTTAGTCAACACATTCAGAATTTGAGACATTTAATGTTTGCCCAATTTACTTTAGTTAGGCTTTTACTCCACAAGGCAGCGTACTTTCCACATTCACATTTCCAATGATACTTAAAGCCATTTGAACCTTATCACCCTTAGAAGTTCTATAATCTTATTAGCTTTAAAATTAAAACAATAAAACCATACATTTGCATAATCCACAACTAATTACTCACATTACTTATTGGTGACATCACTAACCACTGCAAATATACCATATGTAAGTACAGATACTAATATTGATTGCATGTGTCCTACTCGCTAAAAACAATTGCCTTCTCTATAAACTGTCTGGCAAATAGTTTACTCCCCCATAAAATTTATGGTTTTAATTCTGAGACATTTTACTGCCCTCTCCATTTCTGCATCTAATCGTGACTCTAAAAACTGCTTCAAAAATTCATGAAATTTGGCTCAACTGGAATAGGGTTAGACTCAGACTCAGGCAACAGACACACACACGAGCTAAGATGTAAGCTGCTCATCATCACTGAAAATTGATCATAGGCATGTTTTTACCCCGTGGAAAATGCAGAGTCATTTAAAGGAGCAAACTTTGCAAAGGAGGAGAGGTGCAGTACCTCTCACGCAGTTCACAGTACAGAACAGCTCATGTTGCAGCTAACCAGGCAATAACTTGTTCATGGAGCTATTCCCTGAATTTGGACAGGCCTCCAGCAGGTAAGCAGCCAGGTAATACCACCGCAAGCACAGGCAGTATTTCTTGAGACAAAGATGTTTAAGCTCCCCAAGAAAATTCAGCAATCTACATACTCACAAGGTGCATTAAGATCACGTGCAAGCAAAATACATGCTTTGAACTGCATTCTAGGATGTCTATCTGGCTGACATTCTCCTGTGCTGTAATGAACTGTTCACTGAAGTTTGAGGTCCATAACTTTACTTCCAAAAGGCCTCAAGCTATGAGAGTTAATGCACCAGGTTGCACACCATCAACATCGTGTCTGTTAAATAAAGCTGAGAGAAGATAGCTGCTCTGGTGCGAGCCAAGCGTATTCAGTTACCCTTTACATTTGTTACATGGCAGGAAGAGCCCCTTGCCACCAACAGGTCCTGTGGAGCTAGATCCAGGAGAAATCCAAGGAAAGTTTCATAGCACAGAACCTCAAAAGGCAAAGAAAAGACAGGAACAAAAGTTATTTCTGGAAGTGTACATCACCAACACAGGTTAGAAAAAAGAAGCCATTACTTCATCGCAGCCCAGCAAGCCCAAATGTATATGCGAGAGAACTTACAGAAGTATATAGCAGATGTGCATTTTGTAGGAACAGCAGTACGAGCTCATGAAGCCTGCTGTATGAAGAGGGACAGCGGTGATACCTTATAGCAGGTTTGCCTGAAGCAAACTTAAATTGTCCCTGGTGAATATACCAAGCAAGTGTTTTGGCAACTACTGCAGCATCCTTTCCTGCTCTCCTTGCAAATGGCAAAGTCTGGAATTCCACTGAATATTTAATTTTTTTCTAGTGAGTTTTCACACTTCACATGACATTTCATAACCAACTTCGGGCATTCTTTCTACAACTCCAAGAAACAGGTCATAATACGTTCAGCTTGGATTTAGCTGCTTTAGTTGGGTCACGTGTGACAAGCCTGAAAACTGTAAAAGGAGAGAGGAAAATATCACAACGCCAAATACACTTTGTCCTTCTAATGCATTTCCTTCTTGGTATGACATTTTTTTGCTTTCAGCATGGATGACTTAGATGGTGATCCAAGGTCTATTGCTAGCAGTTCTACATATCTAATAATGCACATAGTACATATGTACTATTTATATTAATCCAGAAATCACATTATTCAGGTCATTATTTACGCTGCCTGTGGGTAGCTGAAAGATACTTGATATAGCAAAAGTTTTTTCAAGCTAAAAGTTAACCCTTTGAAATTGTTGGAAAGTTTTGAATTTTACTAGGCTAATGCATTGTATCATGTGACTATAGCTTTTAAAACCAAAAACAAACAAGAAAACCTACACAGACAGGGCTGCCCTAGAACCAGATTTACCATCTCATGGAAGTTCAGCCTTTCAAACAGACAAATCCAGGATTTCCAACTCAACTTCACTGAATCCACTGACATACTCAAACAAGGCTCTTTTCAGAGATATCAAAACAGATAGACTTCACTGACAGCCTCTGATGACAAGTACAATTGTGAAGTTAAAATAAAATAAGAAAAAAAAAAATCTTTTCAAGCCCACACAATTTAGCATCTAAATTAGCATCTAAGCTGCATCATGTAAATTGAATTAGAAATTCTAGGCAAAACCCACACCTCTATGCAGCAATGCAAGACGTTTGCTTATCTTACAGAAACAGAGGTTACCGATACTGTATAAAAACAAAAACACTGTAGGTCAAGTCCAAGACAGACTGAAAATCTGCAAGAAAGTATTGTTTATGTCATCTTACAACGAGTGCATTATAAATGCCATGGACTGGCAGGAAGGATGACAAAGTGTGCACACTTGGCTGTCTAGCCTGAGTTTGAGACTAACCATTCTCATACACTGCAAGAATAAAATTTCCTAAGAGCATTGGCAAAACACAGTTAAATTAAGCAAACTGGTAATAAAAACAAAATAGGCTCATTCCAGATAGACATGATTTCCAAATTTTGTCTTACTAGACCCTAGAAGAACAGAACAATACTCCAAATCCCCACTGCAGCTGGAGATGAGAAAACGGTGGGGGCTGAGGCTCCTTTTCATTCCCTGCAGTGTCTTCAAGGCTTCTAGATTAAGACACCATAGACCGAGTACCTAAGAGTCACCCTGAATTTCCTGTCCAACTCACAATCCGATACTTTATTAAAAGTCTGGAAAATAAAGTGATCTAGCCATTACAGTTCAAGAGAGCTTGAAGCAGGAGGGTTTCATTTACAAAAGACCAGAATATCTTCCACCTCAGAAGCCCTTCTGTTATTACATTTACATTAGAGTCCCAGCCTCTACCAGTTAGCTTTTAGGATTAAAAAAAAAAAATCATCACAATGTGTTTGGTTCTTTTTCATGGACATCAACATAAAGGTGTGAAGAACAAATGAAAGTATTAGAAACAATCTAATACTCTTATCTTTTTACTCTTTGTTTTCTGTAAACTAAGGACTTCACCACTGTAATTGCTCACTGTAACCTGATAGCTAGAAAACACCCAATTTCATCTTTAATAAATTTAAGATCTGGCTAAGAATACACTCCCTTCAAGCACTGTTGAGGGGTGGAACTAATGTCCTGCTGCACTGTAAGCAAGGAAGGAGAATGCCTGCCAGACCCTGTTTAACATTCCTCTGCACCGTCACAGCGGCAGAAATGCAGCATTGCACAGAACGTGCGAGGATTTTCCTTTGTTTCAGTAGCGGGCACCAGAGCTTGGGCCTAACCTCACTAATGGCTGCTCCACCGAGCAGCTCCGGTCAGAATTCTGAAGTCAGACTGCAGAGAGGGAGTGTGAGTCACATACAAGATCTATAGGCTACATAATATTACTCCTGCTCCTCACCCTGTTGATAACAAGGGCATCACTGTTCAAAATTTAAAAAATAATAATTTAAAAAAAAAAATCACAGCAAGTCTAAGGCAAGATACCCAACTTCTCTTTCGTGATGATCTGAAGAATGACGAGCAGTCAAGGGTGCCCTCAGTCAGCAGCTGATTTCTAATTGAGCTGTTTGTAGCACCATAGAAAGCTTCTCCTTAAAGAAACCGATATGCAAGGGAAAAATGGCTGTCAGCCATCAGCACTTACAATGTCTATTAGAATCATACAGCCCACAGTTGTTTTGTATTTTAGAGGATGAATGAATACTTTCATACAGTGAGCCTAGGAAATAAGTTCTAATGCTAAAATTGTTTATGGACTGTGTATAATGAAGATCAGATCTGTTTAAGACAGGAGAAAAAAAAAAATCAAGGTTACAGGCTTGGGGTGGAAGAGTCTTTCAAGGAAAAATCAAATCAGGATTTTTTATTTTCTTTTAAATCAAGTTTGAATAGATGCTTTTTTCCAGAGGATTTCCCTCTTACTCCCCAAAAGAAAGTTTCCTCACCTCTCAGCAGCACACAGAACATATATCAGCATTTTAAAGGTGGTGCAGTGACTGACTTCAGACTCTTCAGTTACTGGACTCTGCACTAAAGTCACCTGAATTGTTTAATCTGAGCCCCAAATCAGCTTTACAGGCTCATTTGCATTGCACGGTTTCCAGTCCACACATCCAAGGGCTGCACAGCCTGCCCAGTAGGCCACCGAGACCGAAAGCCACAACCCTCTTGAGGGGAGAGCTAAAATTCCTCTGGCTCCATGAATGCTCACATGCCGCCATCATCACTAAAACCCAGCCTTTGAACAGGTACCTCCTCTACCTGACTTTTCACAGGCTTTTCCTAATTGGAGAAAACTATAGAATAGTGTTTTGAGTCTTTGTTGAGAAGTGTAGGTATTCATTAGCAATAGCAGAAATGCTATCAGGAATTACCTCTGATAGTTAAATCAGCACTCTGGATCACTGAAATATACTTACTTCCTTCACAGCTGCTTAAGTTCGGTCAAAAAGTTTCGCTCAGCAAACACTACACAGCTACATAAACATCCCTTCTTCTTCAGATCACAAATTAAGAAGCAGCTTCTTGCATGGCTGTTGAAAATGCTCTCTACAGCTAGAGCTTTATTTTCTGCCATATAAAGCAATTCACTGCACTGCCATCACACTTGGCCTTCTGTCTTAATGCCACTGAGCACATTGCAAGGTTTCATTCATAAAGCCAAAATCAAGATTTTTTTATTAATTTAATTTATTATTGTTTTTAAGCCATTTTGTTCATAAAGCTTCATCAAGAGTTTTTGGTTTGAAATGAATGTATACAAAATGGCAATCATCTAGCTTATTTTGTTGCTGATTAATATGCCTTACTTTATATAAATATTATGCACAATTTTTTTTCAATTTCTTCTGTATACACATCTACCTTAAAGGACCATTTATAGCTCTTTCTTGCTATGCACTGAAGTCCTTCTTCCCTGTCATTCTCCCATTTACTAATGAAGTGTTCTCTATCTCTATTTTATCTCGTTTATCTCCACTCTCCCCCTTCCCCTCTCCCACTTCCAACAGTTACCAGTAAGATGTTTCTCCAGCACTTACAAGTATTACCAGCACTTAGACAGAACTTAATATGCAGATAGAATTAAAAGCCGAGAATGTTAACTATCTGTCCATCTATATTTGCCTATAGAACAAGCGTGGTAAGGAAAACAGTAAGAGTAGCAACTCCTAGTACGGAAAAAAAAAAAAAACAAACGTTAAATTGCAAATCAAAAAGGTAGTTCCTATATCCTATCAAAGAGGTAGGCCAAATGTAGTCAGGTACAAACTTCTCCACTTCAGGGGAATTGCTCCCACACCCACAAAATCATAACTTGGCTCAAGCAGCATTTTCACCATTACAGAAATCGTCATGACCGTAAAAGAAGTCTAATGTAAATTTAGCCTGATTATTTTAAGGTTGAAGTTGTTTCTCATTAGAAAGCTAGGAATCATGTTCTGTAGGGAGATGTGTATTTTACAAGACCATTTGACAAACTCAGAGCCAGAAAAGATTTCGGGCACAGGTGAAAAGATACTGACCTCTCATTCACTTAAACCTACATAGATTGAATAGACTTACTTCAAATCTAGACTCGCATAACAAAGGAGGATTGGGCCAAGCATGTAATTTAGCTGCCATTTTCATCAGTTCTAAAGTTGGCCTTGTTCTAACTTAAGCATAAAGAGTAACTAATAATAATTGCTTAATAAACAGCCAGGATTGTATTAAGTTTTTCATGTAGTGGTCTGCATAGCATATAAAAGCGTTAGAGCCACAAAAGCTTATGCACTAACAAGGTTTTGTTTACAGCATTAGGCAGCCACAACCTTAGGAAATGGCTAAAAACAGGAGAACGTGCAGTTTAGACTTAGGCGGATAATGTACTCACCCTATGGTTTTGTCCCTTTATCAATACCTTTAACAAAACTCAAACTTGAGCCTTACTGTAAAGACACACATGCTTCAAGTAACACATATTTTGTAAAAAGCAATCTAAGTCACAGGCAGAAAGCTAAGTATTGCAGAATAAGGCCTAAGAGTCAAGTAAGTAAAACTAAGACCAACAATATAGGAGACAACTTAAAAAGGGAAATTTTGAATCCTGCAATGTAATGTCTAGTGAAAGAAGACACCCCACATCACTAGCTCATATAAAGCCCACATCACAAGGAAAACTGGGACAGTATTCTCATTTATTTTATAAAAACTGATTTACTCCATGTGCATTGTACAAACAACTTATTTAAGCTGTTATAACTTCGCTTTTGTTTCAAGTTTCAGTTGTTGCAGTTGATTCTTGTCCTTGGTTCTTCTTTAAACCATCACATTATCTTTTAATTTTGTTAGCTAAGAAATAGAATTGTAATTTGAAAGCTTGATAGCAAAAAGCATCATTTCCTGTAATCTGAGACGTGACTTAACCATTAACATTCAAGTAAAAATACCTAAATCATTTAGACATTGCGTCATGAAAGGAATAGGTTTGCTCTTGGCTCCTTAACAGAGTCCTAATAACTTTCTTGGCAAATAAGCAGTGATCGATTTGTCAAGAGTAGTTGTTCCTAAAATGCAGTGACACTAAATATTTTATCTCACTGCATATGGGCCCTGATATTTCGAATCTTAAATCAAATAGCACAGCAGACCTAAAAAGTATACTTTCCCCACAAAAGTACACTCCAAACACCTGCCATTAGATTATGTGTTATTCACTATCTAACAGCCAAGGCCTTCATCCAGTCCCACCTCACCTTGTTTCCTTCTAGCACTTATAATACAGAGAATTTGGTTATAGTTCACGTTTCCCAGAAACAGCCCTTAAAATAAATATACAACTCCTGTTTCACAGGAGTACTGTGATCCCTTGCAGGATCTGAGTTATTCCTGTGCTAACTGGAGGCCTGTGCTCAGCGAGCTGAGTATCTTCTTATGGACTGAGACGCTGAATAACTGTCAAGCAGCATGACTGGTGCCATCCTTGGCTAGCCATGGGTGCCATCCCAAAGGGAATTTTAGGAACAGTTACAGGCAAAGTTGGTAACCCATCATAAATATTACTGTATTATGACCTAGCAGCCTATAAATCCCTTCTCAGTGGCATATCCCTATGGGAAAGGGCACGTAAGCTTCCATATGGTGGTGATATATCATGTGATTTTTTAAAAGGCATACTATAAACTCGGACTTATTTACTGTTCTCTCTCTTCGTATCTGTAAACAAAGAAAAGCTTAAAAGGTTACATTCCTTCCTGCTCCTTGCTATGTTATTTAAACCAAACCAAAAGTTTAGCTACATAAATGTCTGTCATCTGTACCTAATTCTTGGTACTTTCTCTTTCTTCTTTTTCAGAAAATTAAATACCCAGATGTGTCTGACTAAATAAAAGAGGGGCTGAATAATCTCATTTTTCTGCCAAAGTAGCAGAAATAACAATAGCTAGGAGTAAGGGGAGAATCTTAAAAAAACAGAACAACTATAAAAAAGTTCAGCTTGCTGAATGCTGACCATGTCCTAAATAGGCTTCCCCTATCTGCCACCACACATAACAAAGCACAAAATAAACTGAGATACCATTTACTTTTGGTTTAATTCATAAAAGGCTTAATTCATAAAAGAATTCAAAGGACATCAGCCTATTTGTACACATCATATCTTGGAAGACACACATATAAAAAACTGTTTGAACATCTCCTAAGGAACAAAATCAAGTTATTAAAATTTTCTTTTTACTTTTTTCACCCCTAGCTCTCTAATGCAACCAAAGATTCAAAAGAAAAATGGCAGATTCCATTAATAAACAAACCCAATATTCCATCCCCATTCTTGCCACTTCCTTTCGTCAAAGTAAACCATTTGTTCTTCAGTTTATGATTCCCTCTTAATGCAATATGATGAGGAAAAGGCAGCAGTCTACTAGAACAGGAGACACAGTTTTATGAAAAATCAGGTTGGAAAATACTTCAAGAAGGGCTCTAATCCAACCTCCTGTTCAAAGCAGGGTCAGCTCTGAGGTCAGATCAGGTTGATGCAGCTAAATCCTGAAAAACCCCAAGGATGAAGACTGGACAGCCTCTCCAAGCAGCCTGTTCTGCTGCCTGACTGTCCTTAGGATGAAAAAGTTGTTCCTTTTACCCAATCTGAATCTCTAATTTATGCCCGTTTATGCCACTGTAAAAAGTCTGGCTCCATCTCCTCCATAATCTCTTCATACATACTAGAAGGTTACCTCAAAACTGTCTCCTTCCCATGCTGAAGAAGGCGGCTCCCTCAGCCTCTCCTCACAAAGCAAGCGCTTCCACTGCCCGGTCATCTCAGTGGGCCTCTGCTGGGCTCCCACTTATTGATGGCTTTCTCATATTGCTCAAAACTGGACACGGTATGCTAGATGTGGTCTAACAAGTGGCTAACACAGCTTCAGCCCCTCCTTGTCTGCTACCAAGGCATTTATAATGCATTCTGTAACCATTCTGCAGTTAGATCTGCAGGCAGAGAAGAGCCTGCCCCTGCCTTCTCTTGCCGGAAGTCACAGGCTTCCAGGCTCCCTCATTTACTCCATATGAGACCTCAGTGTCCAGCCACCCCTCCTTCTGTGCCGTTAGGGGGTTGAGACTTTCTTCTCCAAAGGGTCTCAGTGAAGACTCCATCGTTGTGGTTTAACCCCAGCCAGCAACTAGGACCACGCAGCCATTCACCCAACCCCACCCCAGTAGTAGGGCAGGAAGGAAGGAGAAAAAAAAAAAAAAAAAAACCCAAACACAAAACCCCCCATGGGTTGAGATACAGACAGTTTTAACAGAACAGAAACAGAAGAGAAAATAATAATGGTAGAGAATATACAAAATAAGTGATACAATACAATTGTTCTCACCACCCAATCATCAGTTGCCCAGCCCATCACTAGCAGTGATCACAGATTCCTGCCTCCTGGCCAACCCCCATTTCCATACTGGGCATGATGTCTACAGTATGGAGTATTTGGTTGGCCAGCTGGTCCTGTCTATGCTCCCTCTCAGCTTCTACGGGAAACTGAAAAAGTACTTAACTTTATATAAACATTACTTAGCAACAACCAAAACAATACATGTTATTAATATTATTCTCATACTAAATCCAAAACACAGCAGCTAACTAGGAAGAAAGTTAACTCTATCCCAGCTGAAACCAGGACACTCTTCATAAGCATGGGATGATAATTTTGAATGATTTTGTCGATATAATAATCTGCTCATTAATGTGTCTCGATTTTTAGGAAGCTAGAAGATACTTGATGCCTGCTTTTATTATCATCTGGCCTAGGTCATCACAATTAATTTGTTTTTCTTTGAATGCTCCAGGTGACCTGCACTACTTTGTGGAGATGGGGAAAAGCTAGATTTTGAGCACATGATCCTCTCCGCTCCATAGTGGGTAAGCGAAGGAAAGGTACCTTTTCCAGTTTTCCTCTTTCTATCATCCCTGGCACTGCACAGGTTGCTCACCTACTCCTGCAGCTCCTTAACTTGGCAATACAACTTCTCACCCAGCACACACCTCCTATCCTCCCCCCTGCTCCAGCCCCAGGATGAGGCCCCAGGCACCCGTGCTGCCCCTGACCTGGAGAGACGCCTTCTCCCTTGGAAGCCTGGTCTGAGCAAAAGCCACTCTTGTGCCAAGGGCTGGTGTTCTGGCCAGAGCACGTGCCCACCTCAACAGCAACCACCACGCTCTTGCTCACCACCCGTCGTGTTGCATCCCATCTCGTGAGAATTGGAACGCACATACACCTAAACCCAGCCAGACATCCTGAATTGCAGAATTTACTAGGCAGAAAGTCTGCTTTAGCATAAATTCCACCTGTCCTTCTACTGCAAGGGAATTACCCGCTGACAACATTGAGTCTAGACATACAGATGAGGCATTTTGCCCTTACTGACTTTAAAGCTTTATCTCATTTTTTCAGACTACTTTTAAGACACCCTACACATTATACAGTAACAAAACTGCACATTTCTTAATTTCAGTTTCAAAGATCAGTCATTTAAATAGATTTGTTTGTTCTTATCCAGCTCCAAGTGAGTCTTTAGCCCACTAACACAAAAAAGTGTCTTACAGATACCATAAGAATATTTAAAGCAAAAAAAATCCTTCATCTGAACCCAGATGAGAATAATATGAAGGGGTAATAAAATCAATGCAAGCTATTTAATGTATCCTCACTGCTGTCAGAACAGGAATTAATTTGGCTACAGAGGGAAACAGGGTACCAAGTGAGAGCTTTGATTTAGTTTCCATGGACTGCTTTGTCTCTAGAGAAGATGGAAAAAGAGCAGAACTTGATCCCATGCTCTTTGGGCACACTGGAGCCAACTGTTCATTCTACTCCTCCTTTCAAATGGATTGGGAACTTAATGTGAGGAGAAAACACAGTTCTTCATGTGAGCAGCTGGCCAGAGTGACACGCAAATCAAGGCTGTCATGGCTCCACTGACATGAAAAGCATATCCCTGAAGGCTGTGGTTCCTTCATATAAATGAAGGGAAGAGAGAAGTGTAACAATAGCTCTTAATTAGGTGCAGATAGAAAGTTTGCTTGGTTTTCTCTTCCATCCCTGGAAGTACAAGGCAATAGACTTTAGCCAATGAGTTTATTTTTCTCTCACTCAGACAGGTTGGTCTGAGGTGAGAGTGGACTTTTTAAGATAGCAATCTCATAGTCCAAGGCTATGCAAGAAACGTTAATTTTGAAGAGGCTATAGAAGAAGTTTTTGAAGACAAGAAAGAATGGGAAGTCCAAGGACCCTGACTCTCAAGATCTAGCAATTCATGGAGGACAGGGAGGATGATGCACAGCTTTACTTTTATTCCTTTACTCTGCCAAACCCACCACAGAAGTGGCAGAACAGGTGGTACATTTACTCCTCAGCTGAGGCAGTTCAGGCTGTCATATTAATGCAGTTGCCACCAACTCCAGTTTACATTACTATGTGAGACTGAACTACAGCAGCAGAGAGCTCTGATTCATGATGGCTGTTAGAGTCAGCTGCAGTGGCTAAAGAGATGGCCTCCCCCACATCTCCACAGCCACTGCAGCTACATCTCGCAGGGATCATGAATCAGAGGCCGGGGAAGGGGGAATAGAGTAGGAAGAAAAAAGACAGGAAGTAATGAAGGAGAACAAAGAAGTGAGGACAGGAAAGGAAAGAGCATTATTCCACAGAAGGAAGAGTTATT
>VZSZ01005511.1:1622246-1736830 GCA_013398815.1 Ibidorhyncha struthersii
GGGGGGGAAGAGAGGGTTAGGAACTTGTTAGCGGATTTCTCAAAAGCCTCAGAAGTAGGGAGACAAAGCACCTCACATCTATTAATACCCAAGAGTTATTGATTACCTTCAGGCTTGATTTCAGAAAGAACCAGTAACAAGCTGTGTGACTCAATTACAATTCTGGAATTCTACAAAAATATGGTCAGTAAACCGAGTGAAAAAGTCTTCCAAGATTTGGATATTCCAAGCCCCAGGGTGAAGTGAGGTTACACCCTAAAGAATTAGTAAGGTCAGTATGGAAACACTTATTACCTGTCTGTATGGGCAATTAAGAAGTGTCCAAGTAACGAACAAAAGACATTAGCACCTCCAAAGCATAAGGCAGCAAGCAATGGCTTGGTAGGAAGAAAGGCAAACCCCCTTCTTACTTGCATTAATGAATGATAAATTAGCAGACTGGGGGGAAATCTTTCAATTGAAATTATTCAAAAGGTGTATAGGCACCAAACACAGAAAAGGAATCTGTCAGCTTCAGGCTCCATTCAGTGAAAGTAACCTGAAGACGTAAAGACTTAGTGAAAAACAGAGACCTTGGTTATAAATGCTGCCAGGGATTTGCCAACTTGTCAGCTGAGTCATACGTAGTAAAGGAAACCATCAGATCTGAATTAAGTGCTGCTTAAGGAGCACGGTGGGGTTCTTTTTTCATCCCCTTCTGTTCATCTGTATCTACAAGTTTGCATATGTGCCATCTGTTCAGGATTTGTAAATAAATATTTACTTACAGCTTAACTTTTGTTAGGAGTTATTCCAAGGAGGGTTGAGCCCTAAGGCATTCGTTTGCTTGGGTATGGCCGTCCTGAAAAACTGTGCCTTAGATACCTGTGAGGTGATCACCAAGCCCTGCATCCTCCCATACACACACATGGTTCTGTGTCTCTGCAGGCGACAGACTGCTGGAGAGCTGGCAAAAGCAGCTTACAAGGAAAGTGCGTCTGTGGGTGACCACTGGTGGCCAAGAGAGCTCTCAGGCATGTGGCAAGACAATGTCTCTATATTTCAAAGGTCTCATGGGACATGAAACAGCGATAAAAATTGAAACAATGGGGTGAAGGGGGGAGACTTACGCCATGTGCTACAGCAGAATGTAAAAACTCTCCATGTCCTTGACAGTGCTAGAAGTTGGCCTCAAGATGAAATAGTCCAAAGAAATAGACCTAGCCTTTCCACATTACAGCGGATGAAATTGAAGGCCAGAAATGAGAAAACCAGAGGCAGCTAAAAATGCAGATAATAAGGCAGCCAAACAGTCATCACAAGAAGCAGGGCACAGGAGGTGAATGGGACTGACAACCACAATCAGTTGGATGGGATGGAAGACATAACCAGCAGAATAGGAGCAGCTTTCCAACTCACACAGCCCATAATTTACACTGCAGAGACAGATCCTTCTGCCAGTTCGTGCATCTTCCACAAAGCAGTGAAAGACTGTTAGATATCTGTTTTATTCTTCTAGCTGAAAGGAAGAAACTTTGTCCGTTTTCAACAGTGCAGACCACTGTATGAATTTACACTCTGGTTAAAAATATATTACTAAGAAAGTTTAATTATTCCAGCAATGAACAGCCAGCAACGCCAGAGCTTCAAAGAGCAGAATAGTTTAAGTTTTCTATAGAAACATTTGCTATGTGGCATACCTGTGCCAAGAAGAGGACCGAGATCTCATGTGATGGGAGATAAGGCAATTATTGTTCTCATTAAATTAGTTTGGGCCAGGGTATCCCAAATCCTCTGGAAACAGTCAATTTAAGCATGGGGATGCATGTAAGAACATGTTGAGACCTAATCTCTCAGTAGGAGAATAAGAGAAACTTCAGCACCAGCAGATAGGCAAGGAAGGGAATAATGAAATAATTCCCATGTGTGGTTCCCATCCCTCAAGCTCTCCATAGAAAATATCTATAGTAGTACCTTGGTGTACTACAGCTGAGTACAGCAAGAATGTAAAGTCATTGTGCCACATGTTGCGCTACACCTTGTGTTCAGTCAGCAGAGTTAGTGTAGGGCGGGCAATCAGCTGCTATGACTGGAGAGGACATGACAGCAAGGGACACGTTGTATCAAGTCACTGAGGAAGCGGAAATCCCTGTAGTGACAGTAAGAACAATTGTCCCTGGGAAGGTAAGGAGGGCCAGGAGTGACAGGTAAAGAAACAATGAAATTTCCATTAAAAAAAAAGAAAGAGCCAAAGACAAATAAGTCAGAGTAACAGAAACCAAGTAACGTGGAACTAGATAGTCTGGAAAATGGAAAAATGAAAAAAAAAATCTTAAAAAAAAAAAGATAGCTCTTGCCACCTTGAGTGCTCTGAACAAGGTCATCTGGGTTCTGCATGGTCCATATTACAGGAGAGCCAGTAAGCCCACTAGAGATTTAGCATGGGGAGGAAGACACAGGGGATTCTTCCAGAGAACTCGTGTTTGCCAGTAGTCCAGCAAGATGGAGTGATCCTTCCCTTGAGCACAGCCTGGATCTGAGCAGTTGTGTCTCTTGCCATTGTGCTCTCTGCAACCTTCTAGAAGTTACACTCGCAAGAGTCCGTGTGAGCCAGCACACGGTGCCTAACTTAGCTGGCTTAGTTGTACCTTAGATAAGGTCTTTGAAGCCTATTCCCATTTTTCTAGCAATGGTAGTATGCTCTTGCAACAGCCACACTGGCTTTACCCAGAAAGCGCAGGTCTGCTTGCCCCATGCAAGCAACTCAGTTGCTTCCAGGTGAACCCCACAGTCATCATCAGATATTACTCTCCTTAAGCTAACCTGCCAGCCCCACACTTTTATGTCTCCAAGTCTTTTATAAAGTTAATCCACAAGCTGGATAAATCACCACTGAGAGTCAGCTGTACTAAGAACTGAATGCTCACCTACCACCTCGTTCATACATCTTCAGAGTATAAGTGTTGGCAGGAAGTAGCTATTCTCTCTCTTCTGTTAGTTGCTGAAGGGTATAATACAGTCTTGTTTCCCTTCCAAAAAGTGTCCTTTGTTCTGAGGGTGAATTTATATAGACCAAGTAGTGACACTTTTGTACAGGAGAGTCTTAACGTTTGGGTAGTTCAGGGGCATGGCTGGAAAAATACAATTCCTGCTCAGTAAGCATTAGCCTTTTTCCACTTCTTTCCTTCCTTAAATTTACAGTCACTTCTATCCACCTTTCATCTGCTCAAGAAAAAAAAAATTAAGGAAAGAGCCTTTTCTTATGTTCTTCACTTAAACAAAACCAGGCTTTCACATTCAAAGAGATTCATACCCTACTACCAAGATAATAGGTGAGATGTGAGTCCAAAAGTCCCCCTACTGTGTGCTTCGCATTCATGGGTGGTCGAAGCTGTAACTGAGCTACCTCACCATGGTGCAGCAAGAATTCAGATTTTATGCAATTGGCATTCTATTTATACTTTTTGGTCCACTGTATCTGAGAGAGCATTACAGAGTATTTAATCACAATATACTGTACCTACAGCACAGTTCCACCACAGCCATTTAGCACATGAAAGGGGAAGGAGGGGGAGGAGATGGGAGAAAAAGGAAGAGAGGTAGTTTGATTTTATAAAATTTAAGTCTCACCTGATTAAAAACCAGTTCAGTATTCTGATCATTATCTTCCTCCAATTTCTAACTCCTGTCAAAATCTTCTCACTCATTGCACCCCTTCTCCTCAGCACCTCAATTTATTTTGTCTTGACCTTCTGAAAAGTAACCCTTGCTTTCTAATACCCAAGTTGTTTACCTATGACATAAATTCTCCACTAATCTCACTTTCTCTTAACTAAGGGCTTCATAACTGCCCTCTTAATTTTAAACTGCAGCAGTGTCAACTGTCTTCTTGGCTCACAGGCTATATTCCTGCACCTTCCGAATGTTCAGTAGCTCTACCCTTGGCCATCAAATGCAAATGTTTCTTTTACCTTACATTTTGTGCATAACTCCGTGCGTATTATAATTTTCATCCCAATCTTTTCCCAGTCTTCTCTAGTAATGCAAGTGCCCCCAGTTCTCTCAGAGTTTCTTTCTCCTATTCTTCTCTTCTTGTTCACTCTGTGGCTAGGCCTGTCTAGCTAGCAACAACACACCCCCCAGTACATAAAGACCTGTTCTCTTCTCATGAAAACATTCCCTCTTTCTGGAAGACACCAAGTTAAAGGATTAAAAAAAATATCCATGTTAGCTTCCTGTGCTATGTGTCTTTATATTTTGGTCTGTAAAACTAAAACTCTAAACTGCAGCTCTCCAGAACAGGTAAAGCTTTCCTATCCGTGCCTTGTAGCATGCCAAGTATGTTGTCAGTACTTGACAAATAATTGCTTCCTCCCCAGAATATTCTTCCTACTCGATAGCTGATCACTGAGAACTGCATAGCCCCAGGAATTCAGCCCAGCAGCTAAACAGCAAAGTCCAGAAAAAGCAAATAAGCATTCTGAGGAAAGCTCATCTCTCTCTCAGCTGCTTCTGGAAACAGAAGCAAATACAAAAACAAAGGAAAAAAAACATTAAAATAATTGCAACCAGCCTAAAATCCTCATTCCTTCCACTCCTCATCTTGGCAAGTAAGAAGTATGGTAGTTTGGCCTCCTGTCCAATTAGTCTGGCCTCTCTTCCAGCCCATGGGTGTGGGCTCAAGAGTGAAGGAACGTGTAGGCTACCAACCTGTAGTGGTGGTTTATTTAGTGCGTTTCCACCAGGGCAGTTTAGCTTTTCTCCTTTTTTCTATAGGAATAATTTTTCATTTAATTGTACCAAACAAAGGCAAATGAATGGGTGATCGGACACATAAGAACTTGTAAAAACCAAAATTAGGAGAATAAAAAACTAAGTATGACTCGTACACAAGAGATTTGACATCATCAAGGAATAAATTCTATTATTGCTAATCACTTGGTGCAAGTACACTTTTACACATGCAGAAACAGTTTCATGTATACGTTTTCCTCTTGTATGGAACAGATTTGTCTTTGTAGCACAAAAGAAGGGTGTGCTGTGTTCTTTGTTTTGTGGCCTCTTAACAACATTAAAAAAAAAGTAACACTTATTCTCAACTTTCAAGATGAAAAAGTTCCCTTCTGAGCTTAGACTGAGGCATATGCAAGAGATGTGCTCCTGCCCATGAATCCCTACCAGTTTTTTCAGAAGGCTGGCTGTGTCCTACCCAGAGAGAAGCATGTTGATGGTTCATGCAGCGTGAACCAAATGCCAAGACTTTTCAACTCACTGACACACCAGATTCCCCTGAACCTGGTTAGAATTCAGAGCCCTAGCCCTGCAAAGCTCCCTCCACACTCCCCTCTGGATTCGATGAGCAAGACAGACATAGCACATCCCAAGAGCTGCAGAGGAAAGGGGCTGACACAGTCATGACAGGGCAAAAAGAGTCAACCACACAAAAAGCATTCTTCATCTATAGGTTGCTAGGTGTCTTTAAACTCTAATGTGTGGTAGAAGGGCAGGTTGCTTTCTTTCAATCAATGGCCTGTGATGGTATCCAATCACTGTAACTTATTTATATTCACAGCCACATAACAAAAATATTCTATGAAGCCAGAAGTACACAGAAGACTGACTGTTTCAACGGTTCCTGTGGTTCCCCCACTGGGAAGACGATACATCTTGGGGTCTATTCACCCTGCCTCCTGTTTGGCCACACCATGGGAAGCTCCAGCACATACAAATAATGTCAAGATTACTAGCACAAATGCTGCTTCCTTTTTGCTTTTTCTGCTTGACTTGTTTTTACTTGTAGTACGCATCAACAGATTTAAGGAGAACCTTCTCAGTCTATTCCCCATCACCAAAATTATCATAATTACATCACCAAAGGAAAAAAAAATAGGGTGAAAAACAGTCGGTTTTTAGATAGAAAATTTTTCTCAATTCAGCAGCGCCCCAATTTGATTATTATTGCACAACAGTCAATAAAAAGATAACTTTATGGATTTAAGAAAAATCATTAACTGGAAATATTCTAAGTAAACGTAAGATGAGACCACTCACAAGCCCTTATGGTTTACAGAGTAAAGGGCAGTCAAAGTATTAAATCCATCTTTTCATCTTGTTTATCCCAAAGAGAAAATTCAATATACATCTAACTTCTGTTCATTTCATTTTCTAATAAGGAACGAACTGATGCACTGACTGTAAGCTGGGAGGAAGGAGCATGCAGTGTTTCAAATGCAATGAAGCTTGAAAAGTTTAGTTTGGTGGAGATTGTTCCTTACAACTGTATGTGCCTGAATTTTCCAAAAAGTAACAAACAGCCAGCAAAATGAGTTTGTATTCAGATACACTTGGCTCAACAGGCTGTGGTTTAGCCCCATAGGTAAGCTCAGATTTGACGTGGGTTAAAATAAAATAGTCCTTGGCGACCAGTCATGGTAACTGAAATCTTACTCTTGGAGGACTGGTTAAGAGGGTCCAGATCCAATTCTTCCACAGTCACTGCAGCTGGAACAGAGCTGGTCTGTCAGTGCCCAGCTCCATCAATCCTATATGTCTGATCTGTCTGAGTTTCACTAAGAAAACAAAGTAAGGGAACCCTGAGACATACAGACATAACATAAATAAAAAAAAAGAAATACATTCACATTTCCAACTGTCCACACATTCTCAAGAAGGTTGCACCTATGTTATATTACTCAGCATGTGGTTTCAATTGTAACAACAATGCACATTTGTTCGACTGCATGCTGGCTGCTAACTACACTACTAGCCCTGTTTAAATACGACATGGCCTGCGACTGCCTTTCCAGCGGTCAAGTGTCTGGCATGTGCTTGCTACATCATGGTTGGTATAATCTTATAGATTACCCAAGCAGCAGAACCCAGACTCTTTGATGTCATGAAGGCATATTTATATACAGTAAGCATACACAGTGTATTTTTCATAAGGTAGAAGGCCCAAGAAAGAGGGTACGGGTGAAAAAAGCAAGGAAGAAAAAAAAATAGTATCTATCTAGTTTTTTCCATCCCTATTATTACCAAATTAAATAAATAATTATTTTACACTACTGTCCTAAAACCAAATTTAAGTATTTTTCACCCATTTTTACAAACAACTGCTCATGAAAGTTGCCTTGCCCTGCAGAAATGTTTGTACTGCCTACCACTGAGGAATTTTTTTCCCCAAATATTTGCTATCAACAAGTTTTCTAATAAAACACTAACACTGGTGGTTTCCAGTTTTTTTTTTATCCTCATGGATTTAGGATATTGCCAACATTTTCACTAATAGTGACAGTTTCACTTATCATGGGAAGGAAAAAAGTAGAAGTCAATAGACCTCCCTGAAAATCTATACCCAATGTACAACTTCAGCATAGAATTTAGCAAGACAGGAGGACTGCATCCCCAGCCTGCCAGGAAAAGAATTTAACCCATATTTTCCCAGTCTATTCTACTCCTATCTTATGGCACTACAGGCCTTTCCTAAGCTAGGTAATGCTTTCTGACGAAGTTTCTCCAGATACTTTGTTATAAACATCCATTTAACATATATTTTATGCAACTTGTGTTTGAATCAAATCTTGCTGTTATGCATTTGACTTCAAAAAGCCTCTTGACCTCAAATTAAACAATGGGATGACCGACATATGTGACAGTATAATTAAAACCAGCACTATAATGCCTGCTTAGAAAAAGGACCAAATGAATCTCTGCCATCTCCTTCGACTGTGACATTTCCTAACATTTAAACATTCAAAGTTGTAATCTTTATAATGTTATAATTTTTATAATGTAAAAAACATTATTTTGCAGGGAAGAGAGGGTAATTTACAGAGTTAAACAGCATGAACTAGTAGTTCAGGACACTTTAACCCTTTCAGTCCCCAGAACAACCTCTGAATGTATCCTTTTCCAATTGACGCATCCCAAAAAAATCAGCGTGGAAGAAGTTCATAACACAATTAGAATTTCAATGAATGCAGCCATTAAAACTTTCATAGAAAGGAAGAGAAAAAAAACAAAACCCAAACCTATTTAAAGATTTTATGCCCATCTCTGTTCTAAAATATTCCATGCTGTTCTTCCTACCCCGCAGGCTTTCAGGCCTCATAGGGCCACCACAACGGAGCCACACTTTACCCCTAGCTCTCCTGGTACCAGTTAAGGAGCTGCATAGAGATGGTCACACAAACGGTGATTAAGGTACTCTGTTTATGTTTAAACTTGGGCCAAACATTTCCAGTGAAAGCCCCAGAAAAGAAGGATAGGTTTAAAGGTTTATTCACCTCTGAAGAACGTTCTCTTTGTAACAGAGGGTTTTTTCTTCAAGAGTCTTGAATATAGAGCCCAAATAGAACACAAGCTATTTTGCTAACACTTCCATACTCTTGAGATGTAGGAATATAAACCTGAATCATGAAGTATAAACTGTATCAGCATGTGATATTTTAAAAAAAAAAACAAAAACACACACCGGGCTTCTCTTAACGCTAGATTTCTCTTTTCTCTTCATTTTACTCCACTTATCTTTTCTATCTCAACCTGTCTTCTAGGAAGAACTTTTCATTGTCTGAAAGCTTAAAGCTTATATATCTCGGGGAGAGGGGGGGTGTATAAGGCAGGGCAGGAGAAAGGACCAAAGATGAAAGTTCATTATTAATGCAAACATATCCACTGATTGGGATTACTTATTACACATCAACCGTCCGAGCGATGGACAGTTAGTACATGCATGGGTGGGTGTTCTTGTCATCTTAGCAGATAGCTGATGACAACAGGGCACCCAGATTGCTCTTGCACTGGGTGAAGTGGCTGGTAGCAGGGTTAATATTCAGCCAGTGTGAAAAATTAGTGACTAGCAATTAGAGGAATCTAACTCTTTCTGTTATTTCCATTGCTTTAACAGATGAAAAGAGTAGATATGAATTAACAGGTCTTGGCATGTCCAGCAATACTGTCATTCAGCCAATAAGACAGAGTTTTAAATAGCCCAGAGCTTTGGCCATGTTTTTCTTCTTTCTAGGTGGCTCATTACAGACCACAGGCAGGCACTGCTGCATCTGAGTTTAAACAGGAGCTGTGACACTCTCAGCATTTCTGAAAGTCAGGCTTGTTTTGAAGTACCCAAAAAAAAGGATTGAGGATCTGTAGTTTGGTCCAGTATGTTTTTTGACCCTGACTTAAATATCCATTCAGACAAACAATAGGGAAACAATAGGAAAATCTTATAGAGAATTGTGTTATTGCTTTTGAAATCTGAAGAGAGATCAATGGCACAAGCACCTCAGGGTGTGGTTCTGCATTGCACATCTTTTAAGTGGCAAAGCCATTTTAAGACACTTCCACCTCCAGGTATGCCAAGAGACTCAAAAGAGATTCCTGCTTCCCTAGTTGTAGCAATTCAAGTGCGTTTATGACTAGATAAGATGCCAGGTAATATGCTTTTGCTTTTACTCTTTTTCTGTCTTTTAAACCACATTGTTTCAAAGATGAGGATATGGACAGGGAATTGTAATAGCTTAAGCCAACACAAGACAGTACTGCTTTCCCAGCAGGTAGTCCACCCACGCAACTCCTACCACATTCTCACATGCCCACTGTCACACTTGCATTTTCACTAGCAACAGTAACTCCACCAAAAAAAAAAAAAACCAAAAAAACACACAAACACACACCACCAAAAAAAGCCTGCAAGAGCAAGCAGTTTTCAGTCCCCCAGTGGCTCACGCTGCAACCCCAGTCCCTAGTCCTAACCCATTGTATGGGCAGCAAGGAGGAAGAGGACAGCTAGGGCCTCAGAGAGAGCGAAATCACTGCTTCGGACAGTGGAACATTTTTAGCTCAGCTTAAACTGATCTTACACCTTTAGAGGACTGAAGTCCAATTGGCAAAATTGAGGAGGCACATACTACCAGCAAGACACAGAAATGGGTGAACAGAAGCAGGGACTCCGAAAGCAGCCCTACCCTCAGTGATTTTTTTAGTGTGGAGTCCCTGCCTCACTGAGGAAGCCCTATTTATGGGGACATGCCCTGACAAAGAATAAGGACTGACATTTGCTAAACTCAGAGGATCAGACTATCTGGGCCATCCAGCCAGGACAGCTTTGGAAGCACTTTGAAGGGTAGCCATGAGGAGTCAGCAAGAGTCACCACATAAATTACATCTTAATGTCATGCAATCATCACAGTCCAGCCAACATGCAAAGAAACTTCAGAGAGGCAGAGAAAGAGAAAGAGATACAGAGGGGAAGGTAAGAGAACAGAAATCGGCATTACATCATGTTAACACAAGCAGGGAGTTACATGGGTCTAATGGTTGGCAGGGTTTATCCCAAGCCTGTAAAACTGGCATGAGTTTCCCTGCTGTGAGGGTTTTATATCCTCTCCTTTAACAAATCAAACATCTGTGAAAAGCAAACATTGTGATTTGTCTACTTACTTACTGGACTAGTCTTTCTTGTGCATATCAGCACCACTAACAAAAAAAAATATTTTACATCTTCTGTAGCAAAAATTGACAAGAAGCAACAAGGGCAGCGTGATGTGGCAGAGTGCTTATGGTGTCTCAAAGAAAGGAGATGCAAGCAGACCTTGCATCTCTTCCCCATACATTTCTATCCCTGAAAATTTGAAAGATGCATTTATCCCCTCCTACAGCCTCAACAATAAATCAACACTATACTCAGCCACATCCATCCCAATGTAAAGCCAAGACAACCTTAAGGAACAAATAAAAGCAATTCACAACATATATTTGTCCCAAACTAGAAGAACTTTTTATGCCTTTTTGCTTGTACGATATACTAGCTAAGCATCTCCTGATAGAATTGGTCAATAAAGCTTGAGCTGGGGTTTGTTATTCAACATGTTGAGTAATAGTTCTATATTTCATTGTCCCAGCAGTTACAGAGGTTTGGTTTTGTCTTTTCACTTCTCGAGTAGTAACTTAGGAGTGATCATTCTCAACAAAGTGCATGAAACTTAAATCCGTCTGCTTTTAACAAAATAAGGAGTAAGAGAATGGATCCAACAGAATATTTCATTTGCTAAATACCACTTATACCCAGCACTGGTACCCTTCCAGTGGAACGCTGTTTCAGAGCAGTGGCTCAAAGCAAACCAGCTGCCTTCCTGCTACGAAATCCCCATGCCCTGGCTGGTCGGCCAGAGGATCTCTTTTCCTTGGTCAGGTGCCAGTTGACCAGTTGCAGTTTCCAGCATATGCTTGCAGTTTGCGTGTGTCGCATGGACTTTTCAATTCTCCTCTCAGCGAGGAGCCAGAGAGATCATAAATTTATTGATTCAAGCCAAATTACATTTCTCCAAATGAGAAATTTACTATTATTTCGCTTTTAAACTGCAGCACTGCTGTAGATACAAATGATACCGCATCAGCTCATTTAAAACCATACCTATATTAACAGGTCCTAAATATAGCATGCATCTCTATATTTTCCTTTGGATTTTTCTCACATTTATTCTCTGTTGATAAAAAGACTGTTTTCTGGATGCACAGTACATGAGGTGTGCGTTCAACAGCCTCAGCTGATGGTGCAGCATCCCTCATTTACATTAGTGCAGTGTCTTTCTTTCACAAATAATAAAAACAAATCTCCTCACTTTTAGGGTCTCCACTATTGAATTTCAAATATTTCTTTAAATGTCACTGCTAATTTAGAAATGCCAGAGCAGGCACACAATCTGCCTGCTTTGGTGCCTCCATTTCCCTTTACTAAGTTGGGAATTACATTGCCTCAAGAGGATTCGCAAAAAAAGTAATTTTATGTTTACTGTGACCCTCATGACAACATCCAACAACAGTGTTCTCCGTCTTTGGCATGTCAGCCTCTAGATTAGATCAAACATTCCTGATAATTTAATCAGGTGTCTTAGCTACCTCTGCTCTGACTATGGTCCATAACCCCTTGCTGCTGTGACATGCTGAGGCTTTATTTCATGAAGATAATTGAATTAGCCTAGAGATCTGTTAATGGACCTGCTGAGCACACAAAACATGCAAAAGTTATATTTTTCATTAATGATAATTTGGAGCACGATTGATTTTTTTTCTTGTTGAAAAACTACAAGACAACCGTTTCTTCTTATATTCTAGGAAAAAAAAATACTACAATTTCATAGCTTTTTAAACTTAAAGCCTATTGGATGAGACAGTAAGTAATTACAGAGCATTTAGGCACCCTTCCTCTGAAAGGACATGAAAATTTAATCTGCGAAAGCAAAAATATATTTTATTTCAATAAAACTTACTGCAGGTAATGTAACTTCACTCAGATCATGATCTGCTGTTTCAGAGAGAATGCACAGTCTGTTTAAATACTGAATTTAGAATTCATCCTGAATCAAAGCTGAAATGACTCCTGAGCTGAACCCAGAATGAGCATCCTAGGATATTTCTAATAATACAGTACTCTTCCGTAGTAAACACCATGCTATTGTAACATGCTCAGATTTGTCTCTGCTCTAATTGGGAAATAGTCTTAATTCCATATTTCATAGTTGACAGGGATCCTTTTACAGTATTTGATTTTTCACCATGTTTATTTTTGTAGAAATCATAATTCAACTACTAGTATTGTTTAAAACAGTGGGGGGGTTCCCTTTGTTGAAAATTATAAGGAAATAAAAGCAATCCTTTCAGAAATTATGTTCTCACAATAACCAGGGGGGATATTTTGGGTTTATCAACCCACTTCTTAGACTTCTAAGCCACATCCCTAAAAGTTTTCTTAGGTTTTGTGTATAGTTCATAAAAACTTTTTCTCCAGATATATGTTCAGAGATGAAATTTGTTTGGTTTCAGTCTAAAAGAATAAACCATCAACATGCAATGAAACACTAATGTTTGACATTAAACAGTTGGTCTAGGACACTATTTTCACTCACATGTACTCAGTATAGTTTGGTTTTTTAACTACTTTTAAGATTCATAGTCTATTTCTCTAACCAGGATCAAACAACTGTTCTCTAGGAGGAGCAAGCAATGCTCAAGTATTCACTCTGCTTGCTCTCCACATCTCTAAAAAGTTAAAAACATTCATAAAATACCTATTACTGCTCAGCCTTCAGATAAATATCTAAAAAACTGCACACCACCCTATTACCAGTAGGAAGAGGAGACTTTTAAAAAGGTTTCTCTCAAACAGATTTGAAGATATTTAAAGCTTATTTGTTGCTTTATAGTTTTCTAGACACATAGTTGGAGGTTGACATTTGACAGAATTGCAATTCCTAAATTTTCTATTTATGACATTTTTAAGCACCTGCACATGAAGCCATCTTATCTGGTCAAGAGAAATCTTTTTATGCTCACAGATGAAAAGTTCAGAAAGTAGGCACATATTCACGACATGTAAGAATACAGCAGCAAGTCCCACCTGATGATGCTTTTTTCCTCCTACCACTGAAAACTTCCACCAGTCTTTCTGGACAAAATAGCAGAGTAGATTACTGACTGCTCAAAAAGAACGTAGTAGCACCCAGGCAGTCTTTAGTGCATTACACAATACCAAGAAAGAGACAAGCAGATTGGCCTTTGAAATATATGGAAAATATAACACTGACAAAACCATTACCAGCAAAATCTTTTTCTCCCTTAGCAGAAGTTATGGGTGGCCTTCGAAGAAAAAAAAGAAAAAAAGATTAAGAAAACCTTGGCTGCAGCTAACTCACTGGCAAACACAAAACCAAATATCTGGCACCAGGTGTGAAAGTAGTGAGGCACCCCGACCTCACAGTCATTAGAATTTTGCAAGATTTCCAACTCAAGTAAGATTTCCCAGCTCACACCTCCTTCATCAGCCCTCATCACACTGGCTGAAATTATCTTGGCAGTGGGGATAATTATTCATCAGTTACAATAAATGTTACAGACGTATCCGAACCAAGTGCAGCACGCAGGACCGATATATGGCTTCAGGAACTCCCACCATGTCTGTTGAAAACTGTCCTCAGGGGGGCTGGGAGCTGTGCCTGCAGCCAGCAAAGGCCCCGCAACAAAAATGCCCCTTCATGTTACTCAAACTAGGACACCCACTACAACCATGGGACTTGCCACCAACCTGAATCATCTTCTGCATAACTCGGTGAGGTGGACTCCAGAAAACGCTTCATTTAAAGTCCTCATTTTCTTAAGAAATAATCTAAACCACAGATCCATAAGTAACCCCTCATCAGTCCCCACCCAGAAGGCACAAGGTTGATCTCCAGCTCTCATATCAGTAACAATTTATTTGCTTGTCCAGCCAGGCTTTTTCATTCCTCCTTGTATGAAACGTCCCTTCAGGCCACCATCTAGGTCCCTGTCCTTCATACAGATAGCACATTATTAGGAACTGTTTATTTTGTCATATGCCATCTCAATCCTGGGATAAAGTATCAAATGACAGGCTTTCATCTGGATATAATTTATTCATTATATCACTACTTTATATTAAAGAAAACCCACCAGTGTGAAAGTATGAACGGAAAACACATTTTAGCTATTGAATAACCTGGAAATTATTAAAGTTAAAAGCTCTTGAGTCAGACAGAGCAGCATCATATTATTAGAATAATATGTTAATGTTTCAGTCATGCAACCTCTGTGAGTCTTTTGAAACACCTGTGGAAATAAGTTTTGCACTATTACAATGCTAACAAATACACTGGACCTAGTCAGTTTAATTGCTCAAATTATCCATATGACCGAGTTTTATGAGCTAATAAAACACATCCTGATATAAATATAATAACGTAGTATTTTGTAGAAAGTATTTAAGTCTATTTTCAACAACTTCTTCCTATTTTCTTTTTCTCCTCTGTTTTCCTATTCCTCAGGTTGCATTCAGTACAGCTGTTACTCAGAAGACCCCTGATGTTGCTTGCGGTGGGATGGAAACTGGTGGGAGAATATCATCTACCATACAACAGAGAGTTTATCTTTCAAAAGAGAAGATACTGCAGAATACATTTAACTCTTTCCAAGGAAACCATGTCAGTGACTCCAGCTCCCTCTTTCAGCACAGAGGAAGAAGCACCATTTCTTGCTGTCTCCCCTTCCCTTTGTTAGGCCAGATTCCCAAATGTCATCACACCTCAAATTCACCTACTGGTTCTTCACTTTTACTGCCTTCTCTGAGTGTTTTGTCATTGATAACAGAGTCTGGCAAATCATTTTCCTTACCCAACATTAATACCCCTGCTTTTATATTCATAATTGTGCCATAAAAGTGAAAGACAGTAAAGTTTTATGATGTCTAAAGAGGAGCCTGAGTGGCAAAACCTGCACACTAAGTGAAAATCTTCCCAACTTGGGAGGTGTACGGTTTCAAGCTCTACACAACTTTTTCCCTTCTAAATGATTACATGTTCTGCTACTTTCTTGTGAGGAAAGCTATGTGACTATACTAAGACATTTTCATTTTTAGTTTCTGATCACAGAACAAAAGTGCAGCCATTACAGGTAAGAAGGTTAAGGTGTGATAGTTCAAACATTTGGTTCAGGAACAGAGAAAACGCTAGAAAGAAAATAGGTCACTGCATTAATGAATTCATTACGTATTTTTTGCATTTTAACTACAGTAATTCTGAAAGCTGATGGTCCACATCCGTAAGAGATAACTGATTACCAAATGGAAGTGTATGAATTAAAATCATGCAGTATTCCTGAAGATGAAGACTTTATTACCAAATGCATGAGTGAATAGATCTAAATAAAATGCAAACACCAGCCTAAATTAGTCACTGGCACAGAAAGGATTTATGCTCTCCACAACATACAAAAAAAAAAATAATTTCCTTCACGGTCTTAAAATCAAATTTACAGCTATATGAATCCTTGTCTGTTAAAGTAAAAAAGTAGGGCATACGTGCAATGCAAAAGCCTATCAGGTATTTTCATTTAGTTTTATCAAAATATAACCACACAACTTCTTTATCGTTCTGATTCTGTGTATTTCAACAGTTCTACATTACCAAAGTCATTCAGAAACCACCCACTCCCTACTGTAATGCTCTAAAATAGCCAAACTCACCAGCTGATGATCAAGTAAAAACTTGGTCAAAAGCAAAATTTCAGCATCCCAAAAGAAGCTCTCTTAGGATCCTTCTTGTGGTGATTCAGGACATCAAGGGCTCCAGTGCTCTGTCCTACCCCTCTGCCAGACCTCACCCCAACCAGAGCAGGGGAGAACTGTTCCTCATCTATATTAGTTCACAGCTGAAATATTGGCTTCAAACAGCCAACACAGCTGATTGCACTTTACTTTCACAATAGGCCTCACCTGGCTCTGAGGTGGAGCAGCTCACTGTTCTTGCTCCCTGCAGGTGTGCACCCTTAGACAAAGAAATGCAGCAGACAGTGGGAGATGGCCCCATTTTAAAGCACTGCAGCTAAATCTACTGGAGGTCTCCTGTCTGAACACTTTAAAAAAAATAAACAAAAAATTGGCAACTTGTTAATGCTAACAGCAATGAAAAATAAAACCATAACTCAATAAGCAACCTTCACCAGTTTTGCACTAGCAAATGTAGCATAAGATACCAAGGAAAAGGAAGAAAACCAGGAGAAAAAACACAGTGAATCAACACTTTTGGTTATGTAAGATGGCTGTTAACGTGAAAATCTAGCAAGCCTGAACTACAGCAAAAACATCTCCCACTTAACACCATGGTTCAGCAGCGCTTATATATNATATATATTATACATATATATTCTGATTATACAGAAAAGTATAGGGTATTTTTCTAAACTGCTAAGTCTGCAGCTAAGACTAAGGCAGCAATTACAAGAGAGCGGATGTTCTTGTTCAGTCAAAAAATATGATGGAATTTTATAGTAGTCGTCCTATAAATCTGCTTCCTAAATTCTTTTTAGAGAATTTAAACTTCACAGAGAAAGAAGCAACAGCAAATGCCTTCTATGATAGAAATTTAAAAATTCTTTTACAACTATGATCTATACCACAATAATTGTACTGTGTCATACTTCATTAACGAAAATTGATTTCTAAGCTTTTCCCCAGAGCTTGATGGGATGCTTAAGCAGCAGAAGTGGCATTTTACAGCTGCTTTGCGCTCCTGAGGAGATCACTAGCATCTAGTACCTTTGTATTCACATATAAATACCAAAAATATTCTGAAATTAATTGCACAGCACATATGGAAGGGACTCTGCAGCACCCACAAAAATGAATTCATGGAAGTTTTGCACTTATTTATAGGCTGAAAATAGTGATGCCATAGTTTCGGTGGGACTCTATATTCAAAAAAAATTACAGCAAAGAACCAAAACTTGAAACAATAACTTCCTAAAAAACTAAAACAATGACTTCCTAAACAAACAATTCAGAGAACCTTGAAACTGACCTAATGCCAGTGAGTAGGTGACCAGCACTTTTGAAACCAGACAACTTTCACCTCTTTTAGTATGCTTTCAGAATAAAAACTTCCTGTGCAAACCATACTTGTGGTGACGACAATGTTAGCTCTTTTGAGCCCTGAATCATTCTCCATTCCCATAAAATCATCTTAGACCTCCTGTTTTGTTTACCTGACAGAAACCTGTAAGAAACTATGTATACCAAATCACTCTAATGTACATTAATATTATTATTATAACTAACTGAAACAAGAGGTGTGTATATATATAAGGGGTATATACCTGTATATACAGATACAGATAGATATGAAGATACTACCTTTTGAGTGTGGGGTTTTTTTCCTAATGAGGAAACCAGGCTGTCTGTATTGCAGACTCAGAAATAATGTTTATTGAAGAATGATATAAAATGGAAGTGATTCCACTCTGAAAAAAACACACACACCCTCACTCCACTATACTGTCTAATTAACAACTACATTCTTTTGAGCATCTTAAAGCCATAAGCAAATTCAGCCACTTCTGCAAGAGATTTAAATGTAAACACATTATCGATTTAACAGAAATTCCTTGCATCGTGCTCCAGTGTGGTGTTATTTTTCCTTCCTCTTCTACATGTGTTAAAATAATCATGTAAAAGGATTCTCATACTGTGTCTTCAAATCTTTCAGAGGATGATTCACTCTATTCATTTTCACTAGGCACAGTGCTGCTTAACTTTAACTGAACATACCTTTTATATATTTAATGTGGATTCAGACCAATACGCAGAGACTGAATGACTCTTTGCTAATAATGCCAACAGACTGAAACAAAATACACACGTAGGAAAGAAAGCATGGGTGAGAGGGAAGTGCTTGGCAGAAGGAAAGAAGCTTTTGGTGATTTGGTGGTATGTGAAAGAAACTGGGCAGCCTCCCACTGCATTACATCTTTCCATCTGCCCTGTCCCCACTCATCAGCATACATGGCCCATACCCCCCTCCCCTGGGTAAATCATTTGGAGCACAGAAGGAAAAAGGCAGTAGCTCAGTCAGTACAATTCGGGGTTGGGAAGCAGGAAACTGGCTTGGAAATCCGTGACTCCATCTATAGAGAGGATGCCTATATGTAGGGGAGGATCTGCCTCACCCATGAACAGATCCTCTCTCCCCAAATAGGGCAGGATTTAAGCAGGACATGCAGCAAGCTACCCCTAAGTATACTGTGAAGGTCCACAAAGTCTTTTGGTGAGAGTTAATCCTTCCACGGGTAGCAATCAGTCATTGCCAGTCTCACCTAAGGATTGATTTCCTACCACTTGTATTTTTAAAAGACTCACAGACAACACAATTTGCAATGAAAGTCACAAAGCTTTGCATGGCTTTGGTGTTGCCATCAGTCATTTTCCTCCTCTGAAGCTGTTTTAAAGCTGTCAGCAGGCCTGTACAGTAACACAAGCATACGGAGATGAAGTGGGTGCACAAGGAATAGCTGAACTTTAATTTGAAATGCAGATGCATCTGTGCTGGGGGCTATTTTAGTTTATCTAATCTACACTAATTCCATATGATACAGATACAGCAAATCTGTGTCTCACGTAACCCATCACGCTCCAAGATTACATGCCAGACTCCCACAGCAACTGAAGGAGATGCAGTGACAAGGTTGGTGGAGGTACAGATGAGTTATTCAGTGCATGAAAAGCAAACCAAACCATCTTTGCCAGCTGCCAGTTCTTATTTTTATGGCCCTTTTAAACACATCAGCTTCCTGTTCCATGAAAATCATCCAACTGATTGTTGATACCACCTCGTCCTAGCATCACTACAGCTGTATCAGGAAGACAGTATTATTTCTTTGCAAACAAAAACAACTTTGAGGGGAAAAAAGAGACAAATAAAACCCCAGACTAGTAATGAGCTGGACAATGACAGAATTGCCTCGAATCTCTGGATGACAAACCTCACACCCCATGCACACACTCACTGTGGTCCGCAACCAGCCCAGCCCAGGTTTTGGCTATGCAATATAAGGAACAGGGAATTGAGAGCAGGTCCTCAGTTGGAGAGCTTCTTGCCAGTAAGGCTCTATCTGACACTTTGGACTCAAGATCAAATTCAATGTGTTACACAATCCTTTCGAGAAAGCTTTCCTTCAGAATTAGTGTTCTCATTAAACACCTCACATTCAGAGAAACTCTGGGAGAGAAAGACAGAAGCTTCTCTGCTGTGAAGAATGTCTTGTCTTTACTTTTTTTTTTTCTAATAGTGAGGCTGCGGACACTATGAAAGACTATAAAACAAAAAGAAGATGTATTTGAATAGTTATTTCCCAGATGACATCCTAAGGAATCAAGGAGAGGCTGGTATACATCAGAAAGATCAAAGTATTTCTGTTTATTTCTTAGGATGTACAAACAAACTTAAACTGGAAACAGAGAGAAAAGGAGGACCTTTACTTCTGCTGGGTATTAAGTCAGAGACATCATGGATGGAAGTGTCTCAAATTTCTCACTGATTTACTTTTGCAGTTCTCCCAAGTGTCTTCACACCTTTATTTCTGATCCAGATATTTATGTAACACTCTGGAATTCATCAGAGACCAGTCTGAAATATTGTCACAAGGCAGCCAAACCGTCTCGAGATGCCTCGCTAGAATTCAAACGTACAGGCTGCACAGGAACTTCTAGCAGGTTTTACAGAAGGGACTGGATAAAGCTGCCAAAGAAAATGGAATTTAACAGTCAGAAGTATGTGAAAATAACCCCCAGAATTGCGCGCTTTATCTCTACTGGGGAAACATTTTCTTTTCCTTTCCTTCTTAATTCAATTTACATTTATTTCCATCGTATTTTGGAAAGTCATTTTGCACCAAATCATTATTATTTCTATCAAGTTTTAGACAACTTATTTTTACTTCATTAAATCATGTAGCAAGAGCACTAATTTGAATTAAGGGACTTAAGCAACTTAATCTCTTCTTAGTACAAGGAGCCAATGTCTCATCTGTTATAAAACACTCCAGCATCTCTTGGTTTGTAGTTTTCTGTCACTGTTGCAATTACTGATAACGTTTACACCATACAGACTATGCCAGTACCGATTGACTTGCAGTATTCTTTACCACAAGGACTTGCTTGTACTGTTTTTCAAACAGGTTTTCTATGAGCACACCTAGGTAGAGCACAATTGCCTGAATAATGAGGGAAATTCAACACAATGGGAACAGGAATGCCACTGAAAACAAGGTGTTCTTTTTTAAGACTGAGAAGAAAGCATGTAGAAACGTTCTTATATTCCTCAAAATCTAATTGTCTGTCCAGGTCAAGTTTGGAGACAAGGATTTATAGCTGTGGTTACTGTTGTTGCTGCTACACAACAGTCACATTTAGGAAGTGCTGAATGTTATACCACCTTCTCTTGTCTTCTCACTGAGCCTACACTTGGAAACACTACTGCCCACCACAAAGAAAAGAACAGGAATTTACAGACCCACTTCCTTTATCCTGTCCTGCCATATTATTTTCTACCTATTGTAGGAAGACTGCACCGTATCTGCCAGTTCAACAAAGAACAAGTCTAGTCTTCCTCTTTACCTCCTCTGCATTTGCATCAATATCTACACCCTCCTGGATTCACCTATAATATCTGTTTTCCCCACCATCCTCGCAAAGAAGGCCACCACCCATTAATTTCTTACCCACAATATGGTCTTAATGGTAAATTAGAAGATTCACAGTGAACTCCACTCTTAGGTTCAGTTGGGACTGCTTCTCGGTGTTCATTATGGACTGAAAGCAACAGAGACCACCTCAGCCTAGCTGAGAAGAGAAAAAAAATATGAAAAAGACAAAAAGTTCACCGTACACACACTGTTGTATCATAACAGTTCTTGTAGTCATGCCTAGATGATTAACAATTCTGAACAAGACTGTTAAAAGCTCCTAAATATTTAATATGGTTAATTGTCTTCTTCTGATAGTGGTGAAGCCTCTTACCTGGAGTGGTAAATGCTTTTAAGCCTTTAGAACCTGGGATTCTAAAGTTACCCTCCTTTTCTAGTAACACTTGCAAGCAAGCTAGGAATTAAAGTCCCACTTTATTGCAGTGGGGCTGCACTAACTGGCAAGAGGACTTTATAAAATCCCTCAGTACTTCAGACAATCATCTATGCTTGTCACTGGCACTTTGCAACACTGTCCTTGAAGACCTTCCAGTGCCCATGACAGAGGAGTCAAGCACTGGCTCGTTGATGCACGGTCCTGGCTCACAACCTCCCATCAACTCTCAGAGACATAATCAAAATTTACAATGGAAACCACTGCACCAACCAGACAGCCAAAAATCTCCATTAGCATTAAAAAAAGCCCTCAAAATGGCTGTCCCTGGCTCCTGAAAATTAACCGCAGCTGTTGCTAAAAACTAGTCCAATTCCACAGGAAACCCACAGAACTGGCAACTTTAAAACAGTAACAAGCTTCCCCAAGCAACTTTTAATCATGATCCCTCAAGTAGTGTGGAGCCAAAGCGGATGCATCATTCATTCTCCAAGCAAACCTCATCGTAGTTCTCTTTGCTGGCCTCCTCCACTGTCTCTCACTCACAAGTCGCTCCAGCATGCAATGGTCAAAAAAGGAGTCATCGAAACTTTCCAATGTGATTTTCAAGAAAAACACATTTCCACATACTTCAGGTACACAGCCCATGAACAAATGTTCAGCAGTTTATATGCAAATACTCACAATTTTCCCAGAAACTTGGGGCCAAATTCTGAAGTAATTGGAACCTTATGCAACTGTTAACTCTAGTGAGAACAAACAGGTGTTGTGTCAATTATCACAAATTATCTCAGTGAAATAGCCCCGATTTGGGGTTGCACTATGACAACTTCGTCCTGCTGACATAAAAGGTCTTACAATCCACATAACCAGGCACAAGAGGCTCGTCAGTGTTACAGGGCGGAGTAGTGTACAATCAAAGGGAAGTAAAAATGGCCAAGGTTTCCTCCAATCCAGAAAATCCCAATGACTCTTATCTCCAAGGAGTATTTAACAACTTGCACAAGTTAGAGCAAGCAGAAGACTGCTCTAATATAGGCCAAGTAAAGGGCTCAGTGCATGGCTGTGATAAAAATCGCCTAATAAAAACTCTGTTATCGAAGAAGCTCTTTCCTTTTAGGAGCATTTGCTCATTCTTTGCAAAACTAAGAGAAGTCATTGCTTCATGCTCACAAAAAGCGAAACTACCTGCACTTTACAAGATTACAGTGTACCTTCCTTCAGTGTGAAATGAACAGGATTTCTGTCTAAATTCTACTCACCAACTCCTACACCCCACTCCATTCTCCAAAGGAAAAAATTAGCCGCAGCAGCTGTCGCACGGTGCTTGGCCTGACCATTACTGAAAAGTAGCTACAATTCCTGTATTTTTTCTATGCGTGTGCAGCCTTTTATCCCTTTAGTAGTCAAAAAAAGCTGAATCCATGCCTCCTTCTGACTACAAAAGAAGCATCAAGGAGTACAGGATTAAGACACAAATGACATTGCCTCTCAATCAGTTACATAGTGTTCTTTGGGCTCTAAAAATCTGACGGGGAATCACGACTGATTATATTTCTACTTAACCAGCTGTTTTGATTAAAGATGATGGAACATAGCAAATAAACCTATGGGGCAGTAAGATCTAGCAAATTTAATTTACATTACTTGTATGAGTCTAAGGGTGATTTCTACACCCTTTAGCTTCATAACATGAATCTTCAAAGGGCAGAAGCAGTGGGAATTCAGCTTGATAGCCTATTTCCTGAGCACATTTAAAGATAAGTCTTTAATATTGTTTTGCCTATTTATCAGTTTGCTGAAGACATTTTTAGAGCATTTCCCTTGCCCATAATTCAGAAGGAAAAGCTCCCTACTTACAGCCGAAATCACACCAAACTTCTTGAAAATATTTAGGGAAATTTTCACATAAGAAGGACCAAATTCTGATGTCAGCTAGTCATATTGCCTCCAAAGACCACAGGAGCTTCACAAATGGAGAGGTATCATGGTAGTACCTGCCTTGGCATTTAACAAATGTGTAGCTAGCCATACCACATTGACAGGTATGTGGATATTTGACAAACATCTAAACACTGGTAGCCGCTCCAGATGCTTTCAGTCAGTATAGCAGCACAGAAGTATATATGCATATGACATAACCAGTCTGGGACAGTATTTAAAACACAATTGTTACTTGTTCTTAAAACCAGATGCTATAATATACAGCTGTATTTGCAGCCTTTGGATGCTAGCACGTGCGCTAGGTGGACTTCCTGCATACAGGCAAGTGCTGGAAATGTTGCCTCATTAGGAGAAACTCTTCCCACATGCTCTGGGACTGTTTGGAATTCCAGTGCTTGAGAGATGACCTCATTGTTAGGCATCACCTAATTTTAAACACAATCATGCCAGACACCTTTCAATTATCACTTTAAGAAAGTTTGCCAGCTCTTTCTGGGATTAATAGAAAATAAAGAGGGGAGTTGCATCATATCTCCCAAAGCCAAAAATATCAATCCATGAGCAGAACCCTCTGATGTTCCCTTATGCAGTGCTTGAGGTACCTGTGCAAATAATCTTTCATGGACGGACAGACGGATGGGTGGACATTGAAACAAATGAAAGGCTTCCAATATTGGGTTTCTTTATATTTAAAAGTAAAAGCTATTAACTTTTCTCAAAAGCACCTGTGTTTTCCACACTTCCCTTATGCTTCAAAAATTTCAACTCAGCATTAAAAAAACCCTAAAAATAAAATAAAGACTAAAAAACATCTCAGGTATAATGACATTAAGCAGCCTGAAGAATTAAAATAGTGTCCAATTTAGCCCACTGAATAAGGATGGGGGGATGCTTTCTCCTACCACCGCATAAGCTGAATATAACTGGAACCTAAATTACAAGTCAGGACAACGTTCACCAAAATTTTGTCTTGCACGCTAAATATTTCCACATCACTACCAACTTGACCCAATAAAAATATCAGACTCAGCAGACTTCTATTTTTTAACAGCTCAGCATCTGATCCATCGCTTACAACTTCTGAATTACTAATCAACAGATTAAAAATAGTTTCATGTATACATGTATCAAAGACACAGACATCCACTAAAGTGTCAGTTACATAAAAACAGATAGATGTTTTATGTGAATTATTGTGCAACAATAAAAAGCTCACTTCTGAAAGAGGTTTAGAAACTGGTCCAAATGCAGTCAAACAAAACAAGAGTCTTTCTGTTACTTTCAGTAGTCTTTGGATCAGCCCCTGATTTATTTATCAGCATCTATTTTTGAAGACCCTCAGGGTGCCAACTGACTCATTAGATTAAATATAGATTGACAAAAAGTATCCTTGTGATTCTCAATTCCTCCGTGTTGAGGAAACAGATTATCTCAAGCAAAGTAATTAGTTGGTGAGTATAACTATTGATTTCTAAAGAATAACTTCTGGTTTTGAACATTTTTCTGCATCTCCTGCCAAGCCCCATGGAGATATTTTATATGAGATATTATTCAAAAGCTGTAAGTCTGCTAAATTAAACATGGGCTCTGGGGTCCTTGAAAATTAAGTGTGGAGAAATCAGAGACTTTTACCTATACAACTTAGTGAAAATAAGCAGCTACAAAGTACACTGCGCTTCATTGTTTTGAGTTCTTCAGACCATTACTAAATTTAAAGCCAGGACTTGGGTTTATAGCTTCTTTCCACAGATTTCACATTTCTCATCTTATTTTCAATGGTCAGAACTGGAACCTTTTTCAGTCCCTTTTTCAAATGAGGGCTAAGAATAGATTTCCTCCTAGCATGTTATTAATATTCCTGCTTTGGTTGATGATAGTCTTTGTTTTTCTATGTCACTTTGAAGTTAAGTTCTGTTCATTATTTTTTGACATTCGCTTTGTTCTTCTGCTTTCACCTCAAAGAAGTTCCAGATACTTGAAAAGTTATTTGAGATAATGATATTTAGGTGAATCATTTGTTCACGTTACTATTCTTTTGGGTCTTTAATACACCCTGAGACATCTGTGGTTAGATTTGTTCAGAGCATAGTTCAATGAAGCAGTTCGCTCTTCTTACTTCTGGAAATAGTTCAGACACTGATTTCATAGCCAATTACAGAGACACATTTCCTAGCAAATATCTTGGTCACCCCATTCCCAACTAGTTAATATTTTATTCCAGTTCTTCTTTGAAGTTTTGTCTGGCTAAACTATTACATTTATTAATAGAGATACTTTACAGTAGTTGTAAAAGATGTCAGCAAGGGGCATCTTCATTGTGGCCTTTCTGTTTTTCAAGGACATGGTATCTTCTGGGCAAATAAAATATTTTTTACCTGCTCACATTTTGTACAGATTAAAAGGAAATTACAAATTCTGTCATATAAACATTCAACCCCCTGTATTGCACTGTTTGCCGAATGATTACTTTTTCCCATGAATGAATACAAACCAAAACCACCATACATTGCCTAAGAAGAAGAGGAATCAAGAAGAACAAGGTCTTGAGCTTGTCTCCAAAAACTAATAAGACTCTTTTATAGTGGAAATTTACAGTATCAGGCATGTTCATCTGTCCTCCAGTAATTTCCAGGGATCTTCATGTTACTCTCAGAATCTCGTCACTGGCATTGAAGTACTCAGTTAAATGAGAGAACTCAGGCTGCTGCGACATCCTTTTAGCCTCTTCTTGAGGAGGAAGCCTGATGCCACAAACCTGAAAACACAGGCAAGTGTTATTCTTCTTCATTTTCTTCTTCATTTAATTTTCTTCTTAATTTGCATAGAACAGTAATTTAAATAGGAAAAAAAAATGTTACCCAATAATATAAGAAGTGCTGCTAATGAAAAGCTACTACTACTAATAATAATACCGCTGTTACATCAGATGAAAATCAATGTATTCATGGTCTAGGGACAAGAGAAACATCTAATGGTGCAGCATAAGCTTAGCCTAAAGTAAACAGACACAATTCCATTTAGGTGGAAAACATATATTAACACCAGAAAAGGAAAGGCTACAACATTAAGGATTGGAATGTCAATTTTTTAAAAAGCAAGGATTTAGACTAATGAAAAATGTTTCCCATTATTAGATTGTCTTATAAATGCTTATTGAGCAACATTAACAGCAGTGGTAAAAGAGCTGTGTGTAATATAACATATGCTGTGTATCATGCATTTGCCTCTGCTTATATTAAGAATGCGTGTGTTATTTATGAACAGTGAAGTTGTAAGTTTAAAGACCCATTTTGGGGAACAAAGTTAGATTAGGCACACTCAATATAGGCCACATTGTTTTTCATCAAGTCTCGTAACTTAGAATTACAGTACAGTGACTCGTGTCACACGCAGCCACATTTCAGCACTGTTTACTGCGCTCTGTGGCCTCTCCATGTCAAAGGTGAGCAACATGGTACCAAATTTACATGGGCTTTCAACCAGCTTTCAGTCTCAAATTTCAAAACATATGGGACTAATTTTGAAGCCAAAGTCAACCCTTAAATCAAGCGTCAAGACAGAATGAATCATTTTAAACAAGATCTTTAACCATCACAATGGGAGCAGCCATCAAACAACCCAGGTTCTGTTGCTGCAGTGCGGTTTAGGTACATGGTGGCCAATAAAACCTGAAGCAACTTTACTGGTGATTAAATATGTTCCCTCTGGTTAAGCATGTGCTTTATTTACCTTCACTGAGTTTCTTCACCTATCGCCACACACACACACACTCACCTCACTGAATTATCAGAAATAGTATCTTACAAATACCTGACTCCAATAATACCTACCAAAAAGCATCCTGGTCTGCACTAGGCTTACAGCTTTAAAGTCTTGTAGGAGACGTGTTCAAAATGCTCAGGGGCATAATACAGCAGGCGTCAAAAAGCAAGCATCTAAAATCCATTTTTTATGTATTGGAGTGCTTCAACAGGAGCAACACTAGTTCATTCGGGGAAAACATCCTAGGTGTTTAAACCTCCTGCCCCAGAGCTATTCACTATAGACAGAGACTATATCAGACAAAATACATCAGAACAGGAGATATGAACTGAAGCTTTTATCCTGCACAAATCTATAATCGGGACATGTGAAACAAAAGTCGTACTACTCGTGCTTTGCAGAGGCTAAATCAGGTAGTACTACCTCAGAATTAGAGGTAGAGTCTCTGCGTGGCACACCGTGTCAGAGGAAGAAAAAGAAGTACAGTAAGTTCATTAGATGTTGCAGCATAACTCACTACTACAGGTACAGCAGAAATTGGAAATATACCATTACTTAAAAGAAATTACCCACAGCCAGACCCGATGATGGTCAGTGCAAGGCGAAAATGAGCAGTTCATGACAATGTACCAAAAACCAACTTAGTCTGCCGCGCTGCCAAACATGAACCTTATTTCCTCTTTTAATTCCAATTAAGAGTCCAATTTAAGCTTAGACCCTCTTTTTAAAAGCTTTTCATTCTGACCCTTCATTGCCAACTCTGCTAAAAGCAGCACACAAACCATAAGGCTATAATGAACTGCAGATTTGTATATCTGCTGTATCTATGTTTCAAAAGTAAGACTTCAAGAGATGTTGAATATTTTGGGGAGAATCTACTTGAAAAGAAAGGTGTGACATGCCTATCAAGTTATAACGGATTGCAAGATTAAAGTAACAATAGATAGCTTAATGGACTGCCACTTCCTCTCTGGAATTAAAGTAACCCTGCAAAAAAGAAACGAAGTCTTCTGCTTTCCAGGCTGCCTCCCCTGGATGTTTAAGCTTCTATTTTCCATCCCACAATTGTTCCAGTGCCTATGCAATAGTAAGTATACCAAAAAAAATTACAAAAATTAAAAATAATCTCAAAATAAATAGCTAGAGCTGCTTTCTCCAGAATGATCAAAGGAATATGGGATAGTACTATAGGATTTTATACAACCAGACATCACAACAGCTAGCCTTTCCTTTCGGGAATAGCAGAGACAGTCCCCTGTTTGATGATGAGAGTCAACAAAACTAATGGGTATCATGGATAACAATAAATAACTGACTCACTGCATGAAGCTGAGTAAGTCAAGCTTTCTGCCTTACTTTCTGCACTTCCAGACTTATGTTAACATCATCTGCCTTGTAGGATGCTGAAAAAATTACTTAATTCATGTATGTGTAATGCTTGAGAGCAGGTTATTATTTTACCACAGTAGGACCCAAGAAATCAAGTGAAGTTAAGGCCTGAATAAGTATATAACCAGAGGCAAATGGTTGGAAACCTCTGCCTGTTATGAACAGACAAGTTCTCCACTAGCAAAAATTGTCGGAGCTTAACTCAAGTTAATGGTGATAAGAGAATTTATACCAGCTGAGACCTGGCAAGAAGCAGAGAGATTAAAATGGCAAAGCTAGTTTTGTGTTCGGAAAGCGTGAAGCAGCAAGGAGGAGACCGAAGTCTATTCCGCTTTTGGGTGAGCTCCAGTTCACACTTCTGCTGTGCCATAAATGAGGTTGAAGCTGAACAGATCAACAGGTATTTCAGCTTCAAGAGGAGCATGAGTAGACTCAAAATTATCAAACGTAAGTCTTGTATTTTTTATGAGAAACAAAGGCAGTTTGTCAAATTTATTCTGGGCTCAAGAATAAGCATACAAATGGCAAACAGAAAAATAGACCTTAAATAAATATTTTGAACATGCATAACAAGAAATCCAGTGAGCAAAACAAATGACGTGACACTACCGCCACTAGTATGAGTCACTCTCTTACTTAAAATCCTAGTAGTGGCAGAAAAACTGGAAACTGTTGAACACAGTAGTTGACAAAGCCTCATCTCAGTAAAGCCCACACAAACTTAAAAGCCTAGAAGTAATTGTTAAACAGATATGATAGGAACAAAAGTAGTTTTTGTAATCAAAAAGTAAAATAGCTAACCTGTTCAAGAAATGATAAGCAAAATATGATAACATTGTCAAAACATGCCATCAAAATCTGATAAATAGGAATTTTTAATATTTCTATTTAATTTTATTTAATTTATTCTGAAGTAGGTTGGGTTTTTTTGGACACAGAATGTGGAAATTTTACTGATGACATGCAGCTAACAGCAATTACTACATTTTTAGTTTGAACTATTTAGGATCAAGGTGAAAAACTATTACAATCGATTAAATCTATCAAAATATTTAAGACCATGTGTTCAAAATTCAATAAAAAGGTGCAAGAAATACTGTTGTACTGGCACATGCCTTACTATCCCCTTTTTTTCCGGTTAAAACATTAAGGCTAGGTGAATTTCACCATCTCTTCCCCTCTTCCGCTTTATCAGTTGCTCAACAGCCAACTGTCTCCATATGGAAGGGAAGGACAGTTTAATAGACTGCCATCATCAAGAATAAGCAGGGAAAACAAACCAGCATTCAGGTGACTCCATATACATAGTGAGGAAATTAGTTCTTTAAAATGTCAGGAGGAAACAGGGCAAAAGAAACAGGAAAGCTATGTGTGGTTGGACCATTGTTAAACCGGACTTTCTCCTCAAATAATCTATTTTTACTAAAACAAAAAATCAGAAGGCAACATCATTAAACTTAAGCTTTAACTGGGTTGATTGATACAATATCTGATGTGAAAACTGTTGAGTAACATCAGAAGCATTCTGGATCCTAGGCACTGGAAGTTGTACATTGCTGTGGCAGACACAGTTTTCATGCAAAAGGAATAGGTTTTCAAAACGTAAACAACAGAAAGTTACTGACCCAGTTCTTGCCTTTTACCAAATTATCTTTGTGATTGTTTTTATATCAGTGCAATAAGGATACATGTATATGCTCATTACCTGTGAACTTTTCATTTAAGAATTGAGTTGTCTGTGTTGAAACATACCATCGTACTCCAGAGCCCAAAGAACATTTTAAACAGACGCAGGAAGTAAAAAGCAGAATATTCGTGGTACTGAAGGATCATGATAAATGAAAGGATCTATTTCATTCTTTCTACATTCTGGTCTCTATAGGACAAAGCTTCTTCCATCATTTACACTAATATGTAGAGCTCATTAACAATCTCTTCTTTTTCCAAGCCATTCTCTGGCAGGGACATACTCCAGAAACAGCCTTCATGAATGAGAGAAGGACTCAGTTTTATCCCAAATGCTGTACTAAATCCTCTTACCAAAAATTAATTCAAAGGTAGGTACGAGCCATACCTAGAAGAGCCAGCCATCAGCCAGTGACTGCCTTGTGCCCCAGAGCACAACAATATAAATTGCTGCATAATTTTTTCCCTGTGTGATATTGCTATTGATTGCAAATATGACTTTCACCTTTTTCTGAATTATTGGCTTTGCAAAGATGTCATGATGAGTTTTACAGTTTATGTATGCACTTCATGTCATTTAGTGTAGCTGCAGATACAGGTTAACCATAATATTCATTTTTAGCACTGGTAAAATGTATTAATTATGCATTGCATCAAAAAATGTTGCAATTTTTAATAGAAGCAGAAATTAAAATACAGCTAAATTTTACCATAAGCAGGTGAACAGCAGGCTCAAGGAAACCCAAAAGGGAGAAGTAAAGGATATTAAGAAACATATCTTATAAATTCTCTGTAACTCTAAGTTATGAGGATACACTGAAGCAATGATGAACTACAAAAAATACTCCTCTCTATTAATTAATAGGTGCACAGGGCATTCCTGACGTAGCAAGATGAATACTTTACATGAGTGGGTTTCTGTTTTGTGCAAACAAAGCAAAACAAAACTCTGTTATGTTTTTTACCCTACATATTGTTTTCCCAGATATACTGTCTATTGCAGGGAAACAGCCAAATGGCAGATTTATTTGGAAGCAAATAAACACGCTACCTACCAATCCTGTCAAGTAAATTATAATTATTTTCTTTGGCACCTTGTGAAATGTGACTGACTGTACACGGGGTTTGGTGTCCTCAGGATTGGTGCTGTCATGCCCTGCTCACAGTACTGCTCCTACAAAAAACACCCACTGCCAAGCCAAACAATGGCCTGGAATTTGGTGAATTTTTCTGAGCAGAGATAATGAGGTGTGGTTGACTCCCATCAAGCTCAACCGGGCAAGCGCAACTGGGTTATTCCAGAGGCAGTGAGAAGGGCTGGCTGAAAACCAAAACCACTTTATTTGCAAAAGAGGGGAAAAAACTTTTTTAAAAAGAGCCTGGAGAGATCTCAGAGTACCAACTCCAGCTGGGAATAAAGCAGAGAAGTCAGCAGCAACTCATGGGGTTTATGAATTGTGATGTTCTTTCAGAAGTCTTCTGGATCACACTCATCCTTTGCAAGCTCTCGGAGACAACCATTGGTGACGCTGAAACTTCTCATCCTGTTATCTAAGTACTCAGGGAGGAAGTCTGGCACTTCCAGATGATCTGAAAATGGCTAATTTGATTATCAGTTATCTTTTCCATTTTTTTTTTTTCTTCTTTCTTTCTTTCATCCTTTCTTTCTTTCTTTCTTCCCTCCTTCTCTAACCTATTTCTCCCTTTGCTGGTGATATTGTGCTAGCTTTCTCATTCTCTTAGTGAAGACTGAAGCAAAAACCCGTTAAATTCTTTAACCTTCTGGATAGCATCTATTTTTAGCTTTTCTTCCTCTTTGAGCAGTGGACCAGCTCTGTCCTTGGGCGTCTTCTTAATAGTAATGTGTTTGCAGAATGCCCTCTTGTTACCCATCGTGTGCCTTCTTTCTAAATTATATCATGCCTTAGACTTTCTGATTGCATCCTTATGGATTCATACAATCTCCTTTTATACTCTTTCTCATTTCTATTTCCATACCAATATTTTCACTGCCATGCCATATCTGTTCTGTGGATAAAGGACTTAAGTGTTCCATTTGCTGCTTCGGGTGATTTCATAAGAAAATTAGATCTGATATTCTGCAAAAAGAAGAGATTCCTTGCTCTTCATTACAACATTTTCTTCATTCCTATGATTACTATATTAATACAAGACTGCTGCTGTACCTAGATGTTTGCCTTTTGTTGTAGATATTTAACATATGCAAAAGTATATCTTATTATGGCCCATAAGCTCGGAAGAGAAAAAATGTGAACTCAGCAACCACCAACTATATTATTTGGACTAGTAATAAAAGTAACTGAACTTTAACTCTGAGGGTTGTGTTCAGTTCCCTGAAGGAATATGAAATGTATCTTTGCGCTGATGGTATTTTGTCTGCAGTGTGTCATATTAAATTAGCAGTAACACATTACCCATCTGTCCTGCTCAGTTGAAAGTCCATATTCATTTATCAAATGTTTTTGCAAACAGGTGAATGATGAACAAGCAAAACTGATGCATAATTTTTAGCAAAGAAGTAGTAGTAATACAAAGTTTGTATGACTACACACATTTGTAAAAATCCAGTTCTAATAATTCATAATTTTGGCAAAAGTTTTTTCAGGACAGAAGCTTTCTTTGTTTGGTCTGAGTCTGAAAAGATCTTTGCCAAGTATGACAAACTATGATTCAGACATCTTATAAGTTACCAGATCACAACATAGCTTAAGATGCTTTTCTTTTTACTCAGATAAAAAAAAAATATGTCTGGGATTTTTTAAACCTCAAACTTGGCAGGTCATGCTGCTTTGAATAAAAAATTAATTCATATTTAAAATCTGTTATTTGCACAATTTTGCCATTGACATCAAAAACTTGTATCAGTAAGAAACAGGTCAAAATGGCTGCCAAATATTACATGAAAAAAGTCATGATCATTTTTACATTTAGAAAGCTTCTTCATGGAAGTGACTAGCACATTTCTTCTGCTCTTCAATTGCACAACACAATTGTTAAGCACCGGAATTAACATGGTAACTAAGTATGTGACTAAAAAAAATACATAGCTCCACATATATGATTGTTTACATCACTCAGAGATCCTGCTTTCTTTTCTTCTTTTTCTGGGTCAATATTTGCCTTAGATATCCATCTGGGAACTCAAAAGTACAGTTTACCTTAAGATGCTAAATGCAAGCATATACATCATTTTGCTGTATTCTTCTCTAAATAATTGTTTCCATATTTTTGGCTTCCTTTGGAAGCAGTGTCAAATTGTTTTGATTATTAGCTGATGAAAATGAGGAGACTTTCTTTCCGTTACGCTGCCATGCACATCTCACCTAATTCAAATTATTTCCTTTCATATCATGACTCACAAGTGCTGTTTAGCCACTTCATTGAAGAAATACATGTTGTTTCCTTCCTTTATTCACAAGCCTCTCAGGGTTATAGAGAGCCTCAGAACTTCCAGACACAGTGCTCACATGTATATCCAGAATCTTGCAGGCATAGAAGCATGAAATTGTCTCAAGAGTCGGAAACATAAAAGAGCAGATACCCCTCATACTTCAAATCTTTGTTGAATCTATAAACTAAATCTCTACTTTATTCAGGGAACAACTGTGGTAGAAGATCACCTCCTTTCCCAGAAGCTGAGATGTCCTTCAATTTGAAAGCTCGGCTTGCAACTGCTCTAAGTATTTTGCTTTGGTTTTTGTCTAGGCAACTGTATCAAAGCTGTCACAAGGGATTTGAAATATACAGTTCATCACTGTTTTCTAAAGAAACTCATTATTTTGCTTTGTCCTGCATTTATCAAATATTTTCTGCAGAAACAATTCTCTGAAGTGAATGCAGCTAAATCAATTTGTAGCAGTTGAGAAGTTGGCTCTTTGGGTTTTTTTATTGTTCTATTAATTTAAAGGATTTCTGACAAGAAAATTGAGTGAAATGAGCTTGCGCAGCGCTGACTTGCACTAAGAGCTTGCAATTCCTGTTGACCTCAAGTAATTCACATTACTGATCTGATGGTAAGTGGAGAGCGAACACCAGTTATGTAAGACTTGACTTCAAGTGCTGTAGCTTCGTAGTGGACTACATGAAGAAAGTATATGAGAAGTGATGAGACAAAGAAAAATGATGGGGTTATTTTCCATTTGGCACATGCACGTCCTAGTAAGTGATTCTGAAAAGATTTTGTGTATTTAGGTAGATTAGCCACAAAACCTTAAGACTAGAGTGTTTGCCTAAGACAAATTGTGTAACTATATACTCCTAGACTTCTCATTTTTGGAGCAGGAAACCAGCTGAATGATTCAGAATGTGAATGCAAATCAAAATGGCAAAGGTTCAAAAGTATTTTAATCACTACCTATACTGGACTGTTAATTATCCAAATCTACAAAACTTTTCAATGCTTGACACCCTCATACAGGTTTATAAAGCATTCAATTCAGTTTTTCTCAGGCTTAAATTTGAGCTGCATGTATAAAAGTATCAGTAGTTGACAACAGATATTTGTTGTGCCAGTAGAAAGCAAAGGAGTTTTGACAGCAATTTCACTAGAGCACAGACAGGATCTGGCTCACAGGTATAATTTGATACTCAGTTTGGGAGATCAAACTTGAGAGGAAGAACTGAGGTGAGGAGACTGTCTGGTTAACAAGTCTTTAACGGTCAGAGGGAATCCCTGATTTAGACTGGTTCAACTGATAGTTGCCCAACATGAATTTCTGGAGTGATTTCCTACAACGTATAGATTTCTGTGGATTTTTCTACAACTGAGAAACAAATCCACATGTCAGGTTCGGCAGATGTACTCAAAATCCCCACCTCTAACTATTTTGGCCTCTTTCTTTTGTGGTTTTGTAATCCACAAAACACCATAATACCTCATACAAATCATTTCAAGAGACACATGGTTTACGGAGAAATCTACAGCCAAGTCAAGGAGACATTATTTTCATTTCATTATTCATTTTTTCTTTTTACGTCTCTGCTAGAGTGGTTCAGATTCTGTATTCCATTGACGTCAATTGGAGTTACATATATAATACTCAAGAACACGATTTATGTTCCAGTGTATTACATCTGATTTTGAAAGGTTATATACACTACAGTCAGACCATGGTATGACTCAAGAAACGTATGTTTAACCTGCTAATTCTAAGGTATTACATTGCAGTGTATTCAAGACTATTTTTGTTAAGAATTCTTCCAAGTTTGTTCCTTTATCTAAGCATGAAATAGACTACAAAATTTCCAGCTTTCTTCAAACTTATCATGAAAAATATTCTGCAATTAGAAGAAGCCAAATACTATTATTTGCACTTAAAACAGAAATTCCAAACTATAAACCATGAACACGAAAGATGTAACTGCTTTTTCTGATAGGTGTCAGTCCATGGTCTAATCCCTTGAGTATTTCAGAATGTATCAAAATAGTATTCATAGTCCACTGTCATTAAATAAAGTATAATATAGCCTCCTAATCTAATGATGACAATGCCATTTTCTTTCATCTAGTGTTCAAAGCAGTAAGAGACTCTAGGCCTTGTCTACTATTCTTGCCTTTAGCAGATCCTCTGTAATATTCAGATTTTGCAACACTAAACTTCAGTCAGTTCATAGGTTTTTGACAAGAAAGAGAAGCAGACCAGTCATATTCTTCCAACCAAATACAGAAGTCAGAGATGATATTGTGTGACGAATCTAGAATAGGTTTTTCTCTCCTATACCAGTTTTTCCTGCAAACAGTGATTCACACTTCCTGCCCCACTGACTGACCAAATAGGTCCATCCACTCCTATAGATACTATCAACAAATAGTGGTGGTAGCTATTTACCAGCAGCAGAATAATGTAACTGGTGCCAAAAAAATCCCTATTTCCCAATTGCTTACTAGACTACAGATACAATATTCTAATTTCCTCAAGACAAAACACATAAATAAAATGAAGCAGGGAAAGCAAAAAATATGTTGCAATTCTTTTGTGGAACCATTTCTTTAGAAATATAGTCAAAAAATGAAGGCTAGAACATAATTCCCAATTTTTCTCCTTCACTGTCCTTGGGAATTAGGTAGAAGCAGGACAGATGTCTGAGAGGAATTCATGCTTTTGCTAAACATGACACTTTTTGAGGCTATACCTAAATGACAGTTCTTCACAACAGCTTTGCTACTAATGTTTCATGATACATCACATTGTGTAAGACTATTTAGTTGCTGATGATTTCTTAGTAACTTCTTAAATTTCTTACCTGGAAAATACAATATTTCTGTCATCAAAATAACCCATCCACCAGACAATGTGGCTAAGAGAGCTCCTTCAGATGCTTTGGTTGGAACAGAAATGGTAAGCACAGTTATTTCTGACTGATCTATCCACAAAAGGGGATGATTTAAGGAGTCTTGAAGAGTAAAGGAAACATCTAAAAAGGAAGCCTAGAGAGGATTTTTACTTTCATCTTCAACATTGGTAGCTTTTCTTCACTCCACCTCTCCCCAGTGCAACTCTTAGATCAATTGAATCCCTTTGTATTTCTGTAGGTTTCAGTGGTCTGACAGGAGGAATGAGTTTTGCTTTTTCATCTCTATGTAAATGTTTATGTCTAAATAGATACACTGGCCCAAATTCTGGGCTGTGTTCCAGCACTTTCACTCTGTAGAAACGAGATGAATGTCCCCATTGGATAATTAATTTCTTCATCGGGGTGGAAGCCCAGATGACACAAGCTTAGTGGAATGGTTGTAGAGTTTTCTTCCCTCAGATTCCTCTGGGGACGGTGGGGAAGGTGGCAAAGAAAAGGACGGGAACTCAAAAGAGAATGAGAAAAGAGACTTTGATGAGGGCATGAAGAGTTCTGGTTGATTCCGCTGACTGGTTGGTTGTCCCTAAGAGCACTGTAATGGTCACTCTCCCAGAGAGTAAGTCCCCCAAACTGTCTTGCAGGTGTTTGCAAAGGTGGATAGCACAGACAAAATGTTTGACTGACATCCACTGAAAAGTAGTATCGATTAAATGGCTTGGAAAATTGAGGGGGTTTATCGGTTTCTGTCTTTGATTCCTCTTTTTCAACATCTATATTCTTTTTCATAGCAAGTGGGTTATCAAACACTGGAACAGGCTGCCCAGGGAAGTGGCTGAGTCATCATCCCTGGAAGTATTTAATAGACACAGAGACGTGGCACTTACAGACATGGTTTAGTGGTGGACTTGGCAGTGTTAGGTTTACAGTTGGACTCAATGATCTTAAGGGTCTTTTCCAAACTAAAGGATTCTATGATTCTATGAAAAGAGTAGCTCAGGATTCAGGTTTTAGCGTTTCCCTTTATAGAACTGGGATCTTCGTTGGCCAGCTTCTACTACATAACCTGGTAGCACCAGGTAGTGTTGTTTTTCTTGTAATATGGAGCCCTAAACTTGCAAATCCTTAAGTCAGTATTTTTTACTTGCTTTAGTATAGCCATTTACTGCAATGAGCTTTCTTCCCAAACTAGAATCAGCAAGACAGAAACATGTGAAGAAGGACAGAGCAGAAAATCTATCTTAAATGCATCTGAGGAGTTAAGAATATCACCATTTCCTGGAAACAGGCTGCTACAAAACTGTAATCTATACAGCAGGCTTATTCCATTTCCTACCCTCTCCTCCCTCCCAGCACATATGCTACTCAGAAGACATCATGAATGAGGACTTCAGACACAACCATTTCTCATAATGGGTAAAGTTCTGGGAATTCACAGCAAAAGGAAAGGCTGTCTAAGGTGTCACTAGCCATTTTAGGAAAATATTACATACTGAAAGTGACAAATTTCAAGAGCCTTTTAAATATATAGTAGTTCCAGTAAGACTGAAAAGAAGCCTTGTTGCAGAGTGCTTAAAAATAATCACTAACTCCCCCACTTCAGCACAGCAACACAGAGCGCCCAGCCACCAGTGGTGGCCCTTGGTCTGAGCACCAGAGCATCCATGCTTCGGCCATATGTTCTCTGTTGCACCAAAAGGTGCGTGGGGTGTCCTAAGTGTTAATCCATATGTGGAGAAATGATAGGCTTTAGCAAAATGGATGGAAAATGGTCGATTTTGCACAAGCCATAAAAGGAACTGAAAAAAAAATTAAATATCTAAACTTTCTAGTTCCTGAATCTGTCACAAAAAGCTATATGCTTGATAGAGCACCCCACTGATTACAGAAATTTGGAGCAACACACCATTATATGCTAAGAACTAAAAGAACTCCTCTCTAACCTGCTCGTGTGTTAGCAGGAAGCCTGGGAGGAATCTATGGCCTCAGAGGATAACTGTCAGACTTGCGGCCACTATTCACAACAGCCTCTGCATTGTTTACATATTATGAATGTTTTTAAGACAAATAATGTGTTTCATATTTTCTCTCTATCATGTTTTATAGCTTTTCCTTTTGTTTTATTCCCAAGGGTTTGTGTCTAGAGCTGCATTGAATTCAGGGAGGTAATTAAATCGTGCAATTTAACCTCCACAAAGAAAGCGTTGACCTGGGTTGATTTTGAAGGAAGGGGAAGAGAGAGGTTATGTTCCATCTAAAGGCTCCAAGCCAAATAGATTTGAAATGGAGAAATGCCCAGATTTCTTACAGCGTGTATTCACTAAACCATACTAACTCATTGTGTACTGCAATACCACAGAATTTATCAGATGCCTTGAGAATAGTAGTCTCAGATTTTGAAGCCCTGTGATCCCCATATTCAACAGCCCCAGTCTGTAGAACAGGGGGGTCAGTGTTGCCATGTCTGCACAGGTTGGACAAGCTGCTCTTGGCCAGGGGGAAAATTATATTCTGACACATATGTACTCCAGCTCCAGCTGTGCTCTTACCTCTTAAATACGACGCACATCAAAAAAGCACCTTGCTGGCAGTTTTCAATCTCTCTCACCTCCATTATCACGGACTATCACTGGCATTTAAAACCTAACTCTTTGGACTGGTGAACAAACCAGTCACTGAAATAGCTAGCCCCCACAGCTGTCTTTGCTTAGCTGTAAGCCAGTATGACTGCAAGCTCATCATGCGCTCAGGGAGATACCCTTTAGTACGTGTATTTTTCTCTGCCAGTGCTCCGTGCATTTTGAAGAGGGCAGAAGACAATTCATATTCCTACAGAAAGATAAGGTTGAGTTTGTTTGTAAATCATTTGGAATATCAATCTGACCTTCCTCTGATATGCAACCGTTTTTAGAAAAGAGCTATCAATACATATATTTTTCATCGCATGGAAATTTTAATGTCATCGAGCAAGATTCTGATGATCTAATTTTTTAGATAACTTTGATATGCTTGCATCAGAAACGTAAACTAAACTCACAGACAAACTTTGAGTCATTCCAAAGGTCTCTCACAGGTTGCTCTGCATAAAATAAACATTCAACTGGTTAAAGAAACAGTTCTGTAATGCATTTGATTGATTGACTGACAAAGGTGCAAAAGTGCCATATCACTGGTTTCAGGCAAATCAGTTGATTTTTTCCTACCATACATATATGTGAGAATTTCACCAATCCTGTCATGACTCTCTTATATTTCTGATGTGTTTCCTGCTCTTCTGATATAGGAACTTTTGTCACTAAGCCATCAATGTACAGATTCTGTATGGCTTCTTGCAAAATATTTGGAGAGTAGAATAGGAGACGAATCATATATTATGTTAGGGAATGGACACAGCGTTAACCAGTTATCCCAAGGTCATACATCAGGTGTTCATATAAGAAGCAGGCATCAGGCAAAATATATGCTCTGCAGAGATTGAAATTAAGAATTAATTTTAAATTAAACTCAGGTAATGTTGACACCACACCAGAGAAGGTCTGTGATAGCTTGTGTACCTAGAGTTCAACTTTCACAGTCTTTGATGCATTCCAGAATCTTTTGCTCTAAAAAATCCCTTAGAGGAACTTTTCCTACTCTGTAAAATTAGTCATTTTCTTGATCTACAAAACACCATTATCTCTTTTACCAGCTCATTTTGAGAATGAATTATAATCTGTAAAGTACTTTGCGTGAATTTATGATACATAATATCAATTTAATTACTAATCTAACATTGTGGTTTTAGCTATTAATCAAAGTAAGTAATGCTATCCAAAAGTTCAGTAAGAGCAAATTTATAAAGTCTGGTGCTATATCAAGAGAAATTTCTATCCAGTTGAGTATTTTGGGATAAAATCTAAAAAGATGAATGCTAGTGTCTTAATGTAAGAGCAAATATATACACATATGTTTCTGCTGTAACTATATGTGAACTCTTTATCTATCTATAGTGATTCTTAACAACAGCACCTATTCAGGCGGGTCACTTGATAGTATCTTTCCATTTCAGGGAAACCAAAAATTCTTTTTTGGTTCAAAGAATAAAAACATTAAACATTTTATCATTAAAAAAAAATCAAAAGGAATTAATCTTTAACATGCATTTAAAGGAACACTTAGACTAGCTGAAGAAGCAAAAACATTTGCATATACCACCTCAAAAATGTGATAGCTCTCTCGGGAAGGGAGAAGCCTGCCTGTTTCAGGCAAAACTTTCTTTTTCAGTCTAGTCTTTTCTTCCTTGAATATGGATTCTGTAACTGTCAGGTCAAAGCTTTTGTTCTACATTCCCTGGCTTTGTTTCACAAATTTCTCCCCCTTGGCATTGTCTCTAGCTTTTAACGTATATTTCATCAAACATATTAGAAGTGAATAATTAAATGATACGCACACCGGTTATTCTGTGTTGTAGTGATGGATTAATTGATAAGGGGTGGGAAGACCATTTATCTCGGCTTTTCCAAACAATATTTGACAGCTGATTTCATGGTATTAAGATAAACTGCCATAGACAATTCCAGGGATACGGAAGAGAGAGCTCAATGTTCCTAACGGTGAAGTTGTAAGGCAGCAGCATAATTTTACCAAGAAAGGAAACTGTATGATGTAATGGGAAGAAAAAATTAGATGTTCTGTCCCTCTCTGTTTCGTAAAGCATTTCAGAGTTTTAATTTAACGTGTTTTTTCCCTTTCGGAAACAAACGCACATAACCCTACAAAATATTAAGTACCTACCAGTAACATCACTGTAGGGATTTTCATCTTAGAACTACAATCTGACATCCAAAAAATTAGTTAGATTTAACTTAAAAAGGTCGTGGTACTCTTTGGTTCTGCATGGTGCCTGAAGCTCACTCTCTCTCCCACTTCACCAGACTTCAGGCCGATCAGTAGTTAAAAAACCCCAAAGCTCAAATTCCCGATACCTGTATTTGCTGGGAGCTCCAATACTCTTCAAGTGATGGATATGGATGGATATGGTGGATAAATCTGGGGGAAAGCAGAGACAGTATTGGGTGGTCAAGGGCAGAGTTAGGAACCAGCAACAGATTGAGAACTGGGACACTCAGCAGAAAGGGGGCTTGGACTGAGGTCCAAAAGTAAATTAATCCAGGGATTTGATGAGATATGAAAGCACCAGAGTATTCAGATTATAGTTAATGAAACTGCACCAGTGTTCCTGTGAAACTTGTGATCAAAATTTAGTATTTTGCACATAGCCCCTGCTTCTGGAAAAGATTACATCAAAATCTTTGGGGATTTTTAAACTAACTTTCAAGACCATTATAAGCTTGGTAAGAAAAAAGACCTGGAACTACAGAAATCAGAAAACATTTAAACTAACATACAACATTATTATTGCTACTTAGACAATGTAACGATTTGGGGACTCTATGAAATTCTGTTTTTTAAGTGTTTAAGGAGGGATAAATTGCATAATAGCCAGTTTCAGCTTTACGGCTGCAAGAGGACAATAGGGAAGGGGATAAAGAAAGGAGTTGAAGATACTTTTTGTATTTCTGCACACAGATTAGAATGTCAAAACTTAAACCTCAGAGAAAACAAAGAAAGGTGAAAAAAAATATCAAACCAAACATATGATTTGGAAAAGTTGCTTATGTTTTTAAGAGTTTTAATGTCCCTGTTTTCTTTCCATGGTTTGTATTCCCCAGACAGATCACATTTCTCATCACATACCGTAGTCTGGGACCCTCAGGATAAATTTATGTTGAGCACCACATATTTCTAATGGTGTTAAAGTTATACAATAGTTATATAATTTCTGTCCTGCTAATAACAAAAACTGTATGAAGCAATAGTTGGAGAGTCTGCGTAATAATAGGGAAACCAAGAAACAGTTACTTTAACGCAACAGTTTATGATACAGATGGACATGGAAATGGTATACTACCATACCCCGCTCCTTTTGAATGTCCACAGTCCTCTTTCTGGAAGGTCCCTTCTTCAGGGCTCCCTGTTTCCTTGCTCTCAAACCCCCTTTCTGTGTTTTTGTTTCACTATTGCGTAGACTCCATATACTATTTCATTTCCATATGGTACTACCCTGTCATTTCTGCTCAGCTGCACTAACTTCCAGACAATATAATTCCAGTCATATCCCACTATACCCTGAGGTTTTCAACAGGAAAATGATTTATCATAGCACATTCAGGTACCCAGCAGAATGATTTAGAACTATAAACGTATCTAATTTCAAACTTGACAAAATCTGAAGGAATGTGTACCAGGAGCTTGTACAGACAAGACTGCCAGGAAGATGCAGTACTGGGCAATATTGGGACCTCTGTTAAATAGAAGTTTTCAGGAAAGTCTGGGGAGAAGAGAGGAAAGAAATAATGATCAGGACATTTTTAAAGTACGTGTTGAAAGATCCAGCAGTTTGTAGAAGAATGGCAAAAGAGTGTCCATGTTAAACCCACCAGTTCAGTGAGTTCTTAAGCTTCACTGTGATGACAGTTACAGAGAAGTCTAGGAATTAGAAATATCAGAATATTTAATTACATTTCATGAATAGGCACTTCTCACAGGAGTCAAGGGATGAGAGGGAACTCCAGGAGGTTCCTTCAGGAACAAGAGCCACTGACTAGGCCATGACGGCAGAGAGACAGTTTGGTCAGTGTTCCTATCCAGACTAGTATGACTAGTCGGTGGTCTGTGCAAAGCCAGCTTCTTTTTCCACCAGCACCTCTCTTTTTCAACAGCAGGTTTAAAAATTATGTAAACTTAGTATTTTGTTAAGCCATTTAATAAAAATCTTAATTTATTAAACAGTGGACCTTTTTAAGTGTCAAAACTTGCCTTAAAGAAAAATAAGAACCAGTACTGGTGGGAGCCATGGGAGCCTTCCACTTGCTTAAGTGAATAAAATTAAAAAATTGGAGTTCCAACAATTAAAAAGAGGCTTTATTTTTATTAAAAGTGATTAATGCTCAGAGAATAATTCAAAGGCTTGAAAAGAAACTATTCATGATCTTGGCTACTGGAAAAGTCATTTTTATAACTGACCCTCAGAACTGTTAAGCAGCTGGGAAATCAACTACTTTTATATATTTTATTTCAAATACCATGTGATTTTCTTTAAAAGAACAAAGCTTTTACTTTTAAAACTAGCAAATGGCACTGTTGTTTGAGGGAAAAATATAAATACAAATATGTAGCAGTTATTTTAATCTTCTTCCATAAGAAAAGTTCAAAGCCCCGATGATTAGATAATGTCCGAGTATTAACATCAAGGTAGGAAGTATCCCAGGAAATGTTCACTAGGTTAAGTTTTCTTTGAAGCAGAGGAAGGTCACTGGTTTTGCAAACCTAAGTCGTAAGTCCACGTTCTTACCAGATCGAACAGAAATATTTAATTGAAATACTGTGTGCTTTTACAATGTGACACCGGCACCTCTGGAAAGCATATTTTAACATAGAAATCACAGTTCAGAGACCCTGTATTAGAATGAACATGACCCTGGTGTCAGGGAAATATGCAGCAACTTTGTGTATTTATGTTGGGTAAACTTTCTTTCTCCAATTTGTTTTATGTATATATGTAATTTTAGAGGGACACAGGAAAATAAGGTATATGCTATGAGTAATATTCTCAGGAAACAGTCAGGCTGTGATTAATATGCAATGATGTGAGGCGTAAGTTTGTAGTAGTACAACAAACAAATGTGAGAAAAAAAAAACTTAAAGATTCTTGAAGATAAATAATTCTGAAAGATTCTTAAAATTCTGAGACATCATTTCCCTATTGATATTTACATTTCAGATGAGAAGTCATCTTCATTCCAAATACACACGAATAACTGGGAAGTAAAATATATTATAAAATAAAGCAAGGTCACTTACATCAGTTAACATCAAACCATTATAAAACAAGTATAACTGCACTGTTAACACTGCAGAAGCTCATTTTTTGGGAAATACACATGCTAAGGAGGACATGAAGCAGACTAAATGGAGCTAGAACATTTCCCTGGAGACAAGCTATCTTGTTTTCAGTACCTATATTGTAGCTGATGGCAGCTGCTCAGAAAAGCTGGCGTTTCTTCAACCACTTGGCTTCAAAAGAGGGGCTCCTTGAGTTTGAAAGTGATGCACTGCAGGCACTTAGCTGGGACAGAGGGATGCAGAGAGATGAGGCTGCAGTTCCACTAACTTGAGCAACACCAGTTGAGGATGCGTCCCCTCTCCTGCCCACAGCAGAGCATCCTTGTCCCCTCACCAGTACCTTCTCTGAAGGCACGTGATGGCCTCGGCAGGTCTCCTATGGAGACCATCAGCATTCCTATTAAGAACAGCTACTACAAAGGGATGTACAGCATAAATGCATCCAACTAGATTGTTTTAAAGCCCTAGCAGCTTAACCGTATAACTAGGAAGAGAACATTGTTGGTTAAATTTAGATTCAACTTAGAAAATAATAATGGGTTTCTAAAACAAATTTTAAGTTTTTAGGTCTTAGTTCTGTTTTGCTCTCATAAGATGACAACTCTTTTAAAAGCAATTCCTTTGCTAATGCCAGAACCAGACAAGCTCTAGCTTCAGAAAACCTCCACTGTTCTTGTAGTACAGGCTTCCATTTAGTAAGACATACATGTTTTTTAATTAAATTTCCTATGAAAAACAGTGGTTTAAATTGAGGGAAACTGTGCCTCACAAAAACTCAATAATATTGTTTAAACCAAGAGCTTATTTGAGAAGACAGGCTTTTTCATAAAAATCATAGACACATTTATTTCTCTATTTCTGAAGGTAAATAAATCAGCCATAAACCCTTCACTGATTCCTCCTCAAGGTTACCCATTTGGATTTTACTGGGTGAAGCATCAGAAAGGGCAAACAATACTGTATATTGCTTCATGGGTGTTTTCTACAGCTGTGTACTTGGTAGCACTGGGCAGCCCCGGAGGGGCACAGAGCTGCCGTGCCCATCTATGTTCAGGTTGCAGTACAGGGTGTTCTGCAGCATTCCCCATGTCCCTGGTCCCCTGTGCCTCCCCCAGACACCCAGAGAGGTGCCCAGGTCTCAGTGTACCTCCCTCCTATCCTGGGAAGCTAGGGAGGAGGTGAGGGGAAGGTGACATGTTTCCCTGTCTCACCCTAATCTGGAGCTAAAACTTGACCTGATTGAGTAAATTCAGCCAGCAACTGTGAAGCTCTCACAGGCCTTGTTGTTGAGACAGAGCTGTTAAAGCTCAGGAAGAGCCAAACAAAAGAGGAACAGAGGGAACAACCCACTGCCAGATAGGGAACCACCACATTTTACATCATGAACAGGTTGTGCACTTTGGTAAATGTCCTGACATGAGCCCTGGGACAAACCCAGGCGCCAAATCTCTAAGCAGAGGCTTTGGAATCCCAGCTGTCCACGCTGTTCAGAGCAAATGTGTCCAGTAAGGTCTCTGTCAAGAGAAAATAACTACGTCTACCTCCAGCTGAAAACAATTGCTATGTCTAAGTCCTCACACTTCCTTGATATAGCTCCCCAAGTAGCTCACACATCTACACCATAGCCCAACACTTACTTGCTTCTCACTTGCAGCAGCGTAACCTCACTCATTCACATATAAAGAGCAGCCGTATTTACATTAGTCCTTTTTAGTAAATAGTCTTTTTTTCTTGTTAGCATGTTCCAAATGTACTACATGCCCTGTGATAATTGACGTTGTTATCAGTGATAAACAATCCATTTCCAAGTTTCCTGCAGCAAAATCGGCACCTCATATTAACACAGTACCACTACAGTGTCTTAAACTACTTTGCTCAGCTCGTCAGCTCTCAGCTCTGTACCCAATGTCTTTTATTTCTTATGGAAATATGACGCAGAAACATACTAAGTCTGAAGGTCTACAGAGTAGCAAGATACTTGTGAAACTGCATGACTCCACAGGATCATTTCCCTATATTCCATGGTAGCAAAGGAGCATCTAAGTACAAAGTGGAAAGGTACGGTGCTTCCTCCACAGTGTGAAAACTACGTGCTTCTTTCACACACCAGGTCCTGCAAGGCACTGACTATTTGTGGGTCCTCGAGGTGTTGTGTATTCTACCAACATATATCCAGCAGCCAACACAGGCAAGAACACTGTGGGCCTTTCAGCACTAGTGGAGAGTTATACAGGGCTGCTGCGAATTGTGCCCTTCATCAAACAGCGGAGGAGAAACATGCTTTCTGTATCCAACTTCATGATACCTTCCATTTCAAGATTAACATAAGAATGATATGCAGCTGTAAAGAATAGTACACTTAAGATTATCTGTGTTAGAAAATGCGTTGCTTAAACCTACATAAGCTGAACAAGCTTTTTTTTCTCTCGAATATAGATAAAATTATCTTATGCTGATGTATCTATTGATCTATGGGTTTTCTGCCTCTATGCTGTCCCATAATGCAGAGTTTCCATGCAACAGCAATATGGCACAACAATTCTTTGTCTCCTTTAAAACGCTGCTAAGCAAGGGCTATGTTTCTATGCCAAAAACAGCTTTTTGGTAGTGTGTAAAATTGTGCACTACCTCTCTCCGAGATTCAGGAAACTTAAACCTGGAATTAAATAAGTTCATTCATACTTCCACAAGCATTTTAAGCCATCAAAAATTGGACCTGACACAGGAAAAGACACCTTGTCCCCTCCAGCACTGCTCTATCCCTCATGCCAGCGCAAGTCTTTGGGCTGCAGCATGATTAACTGGATTAATCACATATTTATCTACGATCCAGGTTAAACATCCACAGCTTTTTGCTGGGTTAGGTTTAACCCAGATCAAAATTATGCCAGATAAAAGTTTATGTAAAACTACTATGGTAAAGTGCAAGTCACCTGTTGACATAAAATCCAGATGTCCTTTGGTATCTCAGCCATCATCATCTAAAAAGCAGTGCAGATACCTTGACAAGAGAACGAACAGGTCCTGCAGGGTTAACTACCTCGTCAGGTTACCACACCTAGTATAGCTCCATGTTAATTAGGCTACTATTCTAAATACAGACATTTTTTTCCTCACTTTTGGAGGTATCAGTTTTTAACATGTACCCCTGTTGTATAAGGCAAGTAATTGTAAAGGGCTCAAAAGACAAGCACTAAGTGCTGAGTATCGCTAGGTTTTTTTGTTCAAAATGAGGGGAAGATCTGTTTGTTTTCCAAGTTGCTTTCTTTTATTTATGTTGACTCATTTAAGTTACAGTATCAACTTCAGAACCCACATTTGGAAGTGAGGGGTGGGGAAATCAGGGCTTACTACAACAGAAAAATGCTTTTTCTTTCATTAGTCTCAAGTCCAGGAAACCAACATACAGCAGCAAGGCCAAAACTGCCAACTCATGTTCCAGAATAGTGAATGGTAAATCATCAGATATGGGAATGGTGAGGGTGGAAAGAGAAAAGAATGGAATTGTTTACTCCCTTATGGCTTTAATTAAATAACAAAAAAAATAAAATCTAGTTATAGCAAGAAAAGAAAAAATTCTTGGCTTGTGTCTGCAACAGCCCTAGGTTTTGGACAGAAGCAATGTTATAATGTATAATTATATAACTTACTTGAACAGTTGCTTTCCATATGGGAAGTAACAGATTTGCCCAGCTGCATTTTGGCAAAGCCTGAATCTACCATTATTCAGGATATAACAATTTTGCTGAAATTTGGAAGTCTCACAAAGGTATCTACACATTTCACTGATGGTCCTTGACACTGCTTCTCTTCCTAAGAGTAATAGGGGTTGAAGCCATGTCTTATAAGAGGTCTTGAGCCATATTTATCTCCCAGGATTGTTGGTGTAATTGTGTTCTGACTACAGATGACTAAGATTGCATTCCTTTCTTGCTGTGATGAAAGAAAGGACGGAGCTTCAGGAAGCATGGAAAAGATGCCTTTGAAAGTCTCATTTAAACATTTTGATCTTGTATAATCCTCTAAATATACAGATTTAGTTCAGCTGCTTTGTTGCCTTCATCCCAGGTTATCCTGTGTCTTCTACATCAGTAACTGAAGAAGTGAAAAGCAACACAGTCTTCAGCAGCCTCAAAGCAGCAGCCAGTATTTGCTGCTTATTCCAGTACCACAAGGTTGATTACATTTCTTAATATTTTGAAGAATACTATACTTCCAATGTTTATGAAGCTGAACTATCAGTGGTTGGGGCTATTTTTGGTCAAGAGTCCTTATCCAATAGCTGGAATACTAATTGATCTCACCAGATTCCCTGCTGCCACGCTAGTGTCAAGAACTGGAAGGTTTTCAAAATAACACAAAGAAAAGTAATAGGCACAGATGTTTGGCATGTATATACAGGATATAAGTTGTTGAGTGTGAGACTGAACAGAGAAGCCACAAAACCTGTCACAGTTTCAGAAGATTGATGCCAAAGTGACCTAGTTACCAGAATATCTGAGTCCTCAAGTGTGAGTCAAATACGTATCAATTGGAACTTCTCTCACAGCCAACCTTTCAAGTATTGTACAGGACGTTACTCCTCCAAGAATACTTTACAGGTTTATTTCACCTAGTGTTGGAGAAAAACAAAAGGTGTTCAACACCAAAAAAGACAATGCAGTGTGAATTAAGAGAGCACCAAGAAGTTGTTCCACAACTGCCACTGTAGCCTCCTGGGGACCGCTGCAGCCGCATAGCCCATAACATTTTCAGTATCCCAAAGGGAAATTACCTCAGATTTCCTGTGTTCTCATTTGTTTGACACATGTTTTTATTACATTTTATATCTTTAAGTATTCTGTATTCCATGAAATCACTCCAAAAAGCAATTTACCACATTATATTATTTTCTGCTATCTTTACATATCATCAGAATTTTGAGAACTAAAACTACTGTGGTTTGGAGAATCTGTGGAAGGCATCTGGCACAATTAGCGGAGCTCAAGAAGAGGCTGCATTTGTTGCCAGATGGTCTTCTGTATTTTGCACGAAACAGTCATTGGATAAAAGACAGGAACAGGACCAGAACAGGGAAAAGAACTGAGGCATGTGGGTGAGAAGTTTGAATCCTCACAGGCAGACAAAGGAACTGAACCATTCTCCATACATCCTGGCCAGGTGCTTCAGCCACAAACTAGAAATGGCCAAAATGTCATCCCCGAAGACAGCAGTCCTGAGTAAAGGTCCCAAGTGGGTGGAGAAACCTCCTTGAAGCCTAGATTGAACAATACAATGTCTTTATCTTTTCCTCATGCTAGTTCTAGGCAGCTCTGTGCTATGCACAGTAGCTGGTTTGGATCCTAGTGTCTTGCTCAGTGCTTTGGATACCAGTTTAGATACCAGCTATTAGGTTGGCTCTGATCTTTAATTTGCAGCTTTGAAGTTTTGAATCCAAGTCTTGACCATGACTCCTGGCTGCCAGTGAATACTGAGGAGGAGACCAAATTTGAGAAGGAGGCATGACTTTTCCCAAACGATAAAAACACTGAATCATCCTGTGAAATAACAACCTTATCCAACCTGTGTATAGATCAGCCGTGACAATAAAGAGAAGCAGCTCAGGACACAGGCTCTTCTATGAGGAAGGAACAGAAAGTAGGGAAATATACCACAATTCATGCCTTAAGGAGCACCACTAAAGCAACCAAATCACTGAACATACTGTCTTATTGAGGCACAAAATACTTCCTCTACAGGGGTCCCACTGTATAATCATTTTCTAAAGTGCAGAATTTTGCTGACTTTACATTCCAGTAAGTGATCTGGAGTAGCTTATGAATGTTGCCATATTTTTGCAGAGGGAATAACTTCAAACTGCCAGCCCTCCACAGACCATGAAAACACTCCTTCCCCCCCAACCCCACAGTTCCTACTCAGTGTTTTGTGAACTTAAGGCACTGACAATATATTTTAACCAGTTCTTCAACAAGTGCTATTCTAACTTTCTGCCACTGTCAAAACCTGCAACTCTCTGTGCTTTCAAAAAAATGTAAAGAAAACTTCCTGTAATTTGGCTGCATCCATTTGATACGTATGAAGGCAGAGATGTGCATACTCCTAATCACAGGTTTTGAAAAAAAATAAACCACGGTGTTGCAATGTGCAAACCACACTCTGGCCAAGGACGGGTTAAAAAAGTGCTCTGGGCTCTGCCCCCCTATGCTAGTAATAGGAATCAGGCTTGTAGGGAAGGATTTCTTGGTGACTGGCCAGGAAGAGAGCCTATAATCTGCAAAAGATGGGATCTGGGGCTGAGTCAGAAACTGCCTGAGAGTCTTCTGCCTGTCAGAGTCTCACTAAGAGAAGCTGAGCCTGCATGCCACAACTGGGGATTTGTTACTGAGACCGTCTTTGTTTGTCGTGTAGGCAATGCTCTGCTTAAAGGGAGGAACAGCCAAATAACATGTGTCATACACTTCAGCTATGCGACTTTTTGGCTACGAGATTGTGGTGATCTTATTACAATCACTTCTTAAGTTACAGTGGTCAACAGTACATGAAATAGGGACATTTCTTTATCATTTAGTCAACTCCAAACTATCAGCTGCCTTCACTTAAATGACAGAGGGGAACTGCAAAACAGAGGAAGAAAAAAGTCAAAAGTTTTATTACTGGGGAATCGGGTAAGGTTTAACTAGCAGAAGGAAAGCACTGTTAGCAAAATTTCTTCAGAATGGTCCATACCAGGTCTAAAAACAGAGACAAACTGAGAGGAATTAAGACAGACTATAAAAGATTCATCATTACAGTACCCTTTTCATTAGAAGAAATTAATTGTGATCAGTGTTCAGCACATCACCAGCTCAGACAAAAATCATCCCTATTGAAACTTACAGGAGCAAAAGCACAAGGATGAACTTCTGATGTATTCATTTCTGATCTGTCAATTAATATGCCACTTCTATAAAAATGATAAGATGGCCAAATACATATGAAGACAAATCCTAAACACCATTCTCTGTTAACTTAGATGGGCTACTTTTTGAATGAAGTAATCAGAGCTTACTGCTGGCAGATGTCTTTAAAGAAAAAAAAAAAAAAAACAAACCAAAAAACAACAACATCCAACCTGTTGTTTATGTGTATTTTACTTGATAGAATTATCAGACTTACAACGTGAAGAAAAATATCTGATATAGTGGAAAAGTCTTTTGGTTTCAAATCATCTGCAAAAAATATCTGTCAGAAAAGACGCATGCTGCATCTTCCCATTTTAACATTTTACAAATACATTCCAAAACCAGTGATATCTTCGTGCATATTTAATACCAAGATTGTGATAAGACTATTGTTAAGCAAGAGAAGTGATACCTATTTGTAGTTTCTTCCACCAGAAATAAATCAGTATTTTTCCTCTTAAGGTTTTATTATCATTTTACAGTCCTTACCAGTAAAAGTTGACTAAAGAGCACTCAAAGAGCCAGAGTGCCCTCTGGTGGTCCTACATTATCAGTATTACTTCATTTTAGAAAATTCTTGTTCTTACAAAAGAAAAAAAAAGCTGTGTGGTTTTTTTTGTTTCCTGACTTCTACGCAGAAATCTCATAGCTGTTAAGCTGGCATTCCTAAATGTTCCCTTAGCAAATATATTTTTAAGAGCTAGACAATTAAGTATGTAGACCGAGACTGCCAGAAGTCACCCAAGTAAAATGAAGTCCAGAAAATAAAGCCGTTGCTTTATCTCCACCAATTCCAGTCATCACAAAAAAACTGAAATGCAAACCACAGCTTAGATAAACTTCCCAGCGGCCAGCTTGGTCTGATAACCTAAATGCCACATTGGCACTACACAGAAGGGAGGAGAGGGAATTAATACTCTACATTGAAAGAAAGTAACCCCGTGCACAGTAAGGAAAGTGAAGAGAGCCTTCCAAAATTCATTCTGCTGTAGACAGGGGACTAATTCCTTCCAGGAGCTCCTGCTCCCAGAGTTTAACATACTTACTTATCTGCTAGGGGCCAGATATCAGGCTGCGTTGCACAGAGCCTTCAGACCTTCAGTCACTGTTACTGATTTTGGTCCCATATCACTGTCGTTTCAGATGCGCTGCAGCTCCTGCAGCAACATCGCTAATTGGGAAAGCAGCTCTGCACTGAAGCTAATACAGACTGGTCTGAGTTAAATTCCAGGGGATTTTCACCCTGTGTTGCAAGGAGAAGGAAAGGATTTAATCCTTCAATTTGTCCATCTCTCATCTGTTTCTTGGTTCCTCATGGGCTGACTCCAGTTTTCACTCAGGGATGGCAGCTTCCCTTACAGCAGTAAATGGACAATTCAGAACTAAAAATGAGTGCCTGTTCCCCAGTTCAGATGAAGAACATCCTGCAAGCAATCAAAAGCAGATGGCTATTTTAATGCCTTGCTCTAGTAAGTTGCCAGTCACGTCATTACTGGACCAACGTCTGCTTTGTAACTGATGCCATTGTGGGCAGAATAGTAAAATATTCTGTTAAAGGATATAAGCTGAGCTGAAGACACACTGCACACTGATGGTATAAGAATGAAATCTAAACTTGCAGAACTGATTCAAGGGTAAGCAGATAACACCAACATCAAAGGCAACTAAGAAGAGCACCACAGAAATACTCACTGAGAATACTTCAGATCTCTTTCCTAGGGATCTCAAACATTCAGTTTAATTTTTTCTCATGTATCCAAAAGTAACAAAACTAGCACTGGCACTCACTTCTCAATGAGACTAAAAACCTAAGTTTAAAACAAAGCAGAATTGGAGTAAGACACATTGTCTGACTATCAGATCTTTCAGTTCCAATAGAGTTTTACCCTTGAATTATAAACCAATGATTTAATACATTACTTACTGCCAAAGTTTCCCAAAGAGGGTAAAGATACCCTCTCTGGGCAATCTGTGCAAATGGAACAGCTTATTAAGGGTTCCTTAATTGAGAACACGTAAACAAGGGTCTTAGCCACATCGAAACAATTTCTTGAGGCAAACTTCATGGTCTGATTTCCCAGAAACACACTGGAAAATTAGCAAAAGGGAATGTCTTTCACTGCTTTGTTTTAAGCCACAGAAAACAATGATGTCGGGCCACACCCACCAAAGGGTCAGTTTGATTGCCTCTGGTGTTAACACAGCTGTAAGAATTAACACAGCTTCTGCAAAAAATAAAAAAAAAATAAAAAGGATCAGGTAAAATCTCTGCTCAGCAGATATTCCAAACTGTAATATGTGACAGAGAGGCCTCAGTTCCATTTTCTGTCCTGAAAGCCTTGTGGTGGTTTTTACATTCTTTGTTGTTGTTGATGATGGTTATCAGCATCATAATTAGCCAAAATTTCCTGTTCTTCAGCTGAAAATCATTGTCTTAATGGTGATTGATTAGCACAACTTTGCCAATACACCCAGAAACGTTTGCCAATGTCAACTGAAGTAAAAACATATAGTACTAAACCAAATGGAAAAAAAATAAAGTGTGGTTCCTCTCTGAAAAGTGGTTCTGTAAACCAGATAAATAAGCATTGTTTCTTACTTAATACAAACTGCTTTCTGCTGCTGAAGTTGGATCTATTCACACTAGCAACATCAACACCTTTACTGCTTTTTTTTCCCCCTTTACTAAAACAGATGCTATGTTCCAGAAACTGTACGTGGTGAGGTACAGACAAGGTTACAATATGTCAATGCTTGCTAATTCATTTTGGATTGCTAGGTCAACATAGTATTAGATATTGTATTCCATAACTCTTACTTATGTTGCCTCAAGGAAAGACTTTTCTGATGGTACCACAAAGAGGAGTTTAGCACACTGCTTCAAATTAGGGAAGCTTTGGAAAGGAACGTTGAGGTAGTACACAATGGATTCTGCTAAATGTTTCCTAACTGATAATTTTAAATTAACCAAGTCTGATTCTAGTCATAGATATATAGGGAGTTGCTGACTAACAGGGACAGCAAAATACCTCTGATCTGCTTTGGAAAACCAGCTTGATTGCTGGTGGCCTGACAGAGGGTGGATGAAAGCAACCTGGTCTAGTGGGAGGCGTTCCTGCCCATGGCAGGGGTGTCGGAACTAGATCATCTTTAAGGTGCCTTCCAACCTAAACCATTCTATGATTCTATAAAGCGTGTGCAGAAGTCTCCACAGCCAAGAGAAAGGAACAGACCCTTACAGTGGTGGCAGTCACTTTCCCCCAGCGTCATCTTCTTCCTGGCAGCAGGAAACCCAAAGTCTTTTACCCAAGTCCAGCAACTCAGTCCCTTTTCTCATCTGAAAAGGATCTCAGTTTTGCCAGCTCTAATAGGACTAAGACTGAGACTGCGGCTGAGATACAGCTTGATTGAGATGACCTGACTGAGGGCAAAACATCATAGATTACACAGAGTTGATTTTACAGAAGGAAGTGTTCAAATAGCAAAGAACTTCCATTTACGTGGCATAGAAGGGAATAAAAGTTCACATTGTGGTCTTCATCATAAGGAAAAGTCACGAATAGCTGGATTAAAAACAAAAAACAAATAAGCAAACAAAAAAAACCAAACACACGCACAGAGGATTTAAAGAGATCATCCTTTTCCCTTCAGTTCAGCTTTGCTGCAACATGTTACTTGCTAGCCAGGAGGGGAAATGCTCTTCAAATTTGACCAATCATTACAGAAAATAGCAAGAGGTTGTCACAGTGGGCTGTTCTTACAGGAAGAGGTGTAAAACATGTTTATCTGCTACACAAAAGTCCCTGAGGCCCCTTAGAACTTTTAAACTGAAGAATATCTGTCACATATACAGAGAAATGTAGGAGAATAAAAGGAAATGTGTCCACCCTTGGGAAAGTCTTAAGTCATGGCAAAAAACTATTAGCAGAAAAGCAGTAATTTCTTATTCCCTCTAATTGTTAATGTTTACTCAAAAGATCTTCTTTTTCAGTAGTTCCACTTAAAACTGCTCTTTGTGAGCAGCCTGAATGGAAGATTTTAATTATTATAACATGAAAATTATATTCATCTGAAGTAGCCTCCTGCTTAATTTTCTTATCAGTAAAAAATAGGGGACACCAATGAGAATAATTCAGTTAGGAGAGCTACGTGGACAAATGGGGTTTTAAAACTGCTTTAGCAGGCAATAAAAGAAGATAATTCCCTGAGTAAATAAGGATGTCATTTTGCAGGTAGCTGCTTGTTTTCTGACTACGTACCTCCTTTGTTCCCAAAGGGGAGCATTCTTAAAATTTCAGGCTAGATCAAATACATCAAAGGGACTGAGTAAGATATTCTCTAGGACACAGAAGAGTTTAGAAACATATCTGGTCTATGAGATACTGCTTCATCTACCAATAAATCCAAAACATACATCTAAATCAAACCCAAACAACATCAGTTAAAAGAGCTTCCTTGCTTTCATTCCTTTTTAGCTCATCAGTTAAATCTCAGCCTCTGGAAGTACTTTCATATCTTTGGATTATAAAAAGATATTAAGTGGGCTAGTCTTGAACACACATACTCAGTTCCCTCTTGTAAAGGTTTTTCTAGGTTTCTTTGTCTTCTACTGTCACTGAAGTCTTCCTCGTCATTACAAAGAAACACAAGTAAAGACAGCATACCTACGTCTCTTTTGCATCCTCTTTCGCTCTATTACATAGATCATTTGAAGACTATAAATTTGTAAAAAACTTTCTTGCAGCATTATCAAGATATGTTCAACAACTTAGAGCAAGATCAGTAGTGTACACTTCAGAACTGTGAATGCTAAAGATTAGCAGAACAAGTCACTGACAACAAATTCTAGATCAGCACTCCAATATATTTTTTTGCTTAAATCAGTATTTACTAAAAGAGAAAAAACATTTGATGGACTATCTTATTACAAGGAGTATTTCTAAACCCTCCTGAATCATCGGTAAACTTTTCCATATGACCTTGCATCAAGTTATTTGACCTACCTATGCCTCAGTAAAACCAGCTGGAAAAATGCGTAAAAGTGTGCTATAAACCTGGTAATGTATCTGAGCTGAGCTCAGGGTAAGTGAATTGCAAAAGCAATGAAAAGGTCTGACTGCTGCCTGGAGGCAGCCCCATGCTGCATTCCTCCTGGGAGGCCCGAGATGTGAAGACTGCAGCCAGACTCCTGAGTTTGGGTGTTAGGCAGATGGAAATTCATCAGCGCACGGCAATGTCAGAAAACACAGTAGCACTAAAGGCTCGTTTTATTGCAGCAGTTCTGCACCTAATCACAAAGTTGAAGTTAATTTGCATAAATAACTTCATCAGCCTTTACCTACCGCAGGCAAGAGCTCAGGTAGAAAATGCAAACCCTTGTTTTTATATTCCAAGCACAGCAAGCTTCATTTCCATTTGAGGTTCACAATTACTGAATTATTGGGAAAATGTTCTGGTCAACCACGATTTACAAATGTTGCTTTAAAATTACATCATCTTTAGGATCTTCCAGTGCATTTTTGACAGGTTCATTGAATTTTTAAACTACATGATTCGTTTCTGGGCAATACAGACATTCAGTATAAATTTATAGAGCTGAACATCCTGTTGTAGCTGTGTAGCACAGGAAATTCACCCCATATTAATTTTCCAGACTTCTAGAAACATGGAACAAGACCTTTAGAGAATCCCAGCTCTTTTGAATGCACTGAAGGGTAACAAGATTGCACAGATGTGTACATTGTGGGGAGAGGGGGAATTACCCCTCCTATGTAAGTAAAACTGCCTCAAGTCAGCTCTAATTTCAAAAGCCATTCTGCTGGGCGAGGATCATAAGATAGTAGTAGTTTTATGACTTTTTGCACTTTTTGCTGCTGAGTCAGGAGACCAGAACCAGGTGGTATAGAACCAACAGACTTGATCCACATCTCTCAGAAATTCAACCTCAAAAGGAGAATTCTCAGCTGCCTGAGAAATTCAGACGAGGAGGAAGGAAAAAGATTTAGTCTTTTCAAGATCTTTACAGTCAAACTAGCTGTTCAAAGCCACCAAAATCACATTCTTTGAGTAGTTTCACATCCTAGATACTGCACAATGATATTTTGCTATGCCTTTCTGCTTTTAAAAGGCAAGAATAATAACCTGGATAAGCGTGGCTTTCCTTTCCGTCAAGTTTTAATCTCAGTTTCAATCAGTTTGGAAAGAACTTTGCAGGAGTACAACTTTATAATAAAAATCATATCAATTCAGTTTTGGTTAGTACAAGACACTGACTTGTATTTCAGAACTTCAGCAACCTGTTTACACTCCTAGAGGAGGTACATCTCTTTCCCCCTGCCCGCACCTCAGCCAAGGGCTTTCTGGGCATATTGGCATTGCTGCTTTGAGTTAACTCAAGCCAACAGCCTTAACAAGTTTTCTGACCTTCTGTTGTTGGGTCCAAATTAGGCTGAGTTGTTTTATAAGGCAAAGTCTAATTCTTCTACTTGCTCATCAACGGAATAGCACCTCACCAAGTTTTCTGCCCGCATGCATGAACGTTTCTCCCCGGCTCCATTCCAGTACAAAGATGAAACCCATTGACTTTAATGTAATTTTGAATTTAGTCTACATTTGATTTTTTTTTTTTTACATGCTGCTAATAATAAGCGGCAAAAAGGGGAGAATTACCATGGAATACATGTTATCATGCTAATATAAGAAGGAATATTTACTAAAACATTGTGGTCCTCTTGTAGCGTGTCCAATTTGTAAATTTAAAATAAATTTGTAATCTGAATATAATACAAAAAATAAAGTAAAAATTATTAGTTATTTTTTGCCACCCTACAGTTACCATTGTCGATTTCTAGGTTCATTTTAAAGTTTATATTTTCACCAACAGGTGGAGCCATCAATTCTGAATTCATTATCTGTTAGTGATCTAAAACAATGTAAATATTTACTAAACAGTAAAAGAAAATACATGTCACATCCTGGCTGATGTAAAAGCAAGAAAAGCTACACAGAGTAAAAAGGACTAACTATTACACTGAGACAGGAAGACTAGATTAAATAAGGAAGTGTGCCAAATAGAAATATAGTGTTTCAGTATCATCATGATAACTACTTGAAAATATAGACTATTTTTAATCTAATATGTACTAAAAGATTCGTTCTTTTATTAATGATTTTCTGGTGCAAAATTTTCTATAGCTAGTAAGAGCAACTTCGAAAAATGGCTAGAGTAGTATAAAGTTTAATTACAGAACAGGTAAACAAGACAGACATATTTCAGAAGTTTAGGCATAGGGATCACACTGGAAGAAGCATTTGTTTTTTCTCAACTACAGCACTATAATTTCTAAAGTTTGGACAAATCATTAAATTTTAGGGCTGAATTCTACTTCTGGATAAGTGCAACTTCCATTAACTTCTTAAAATAAACATTCCCCAAAAGTTACAGGAAATAACATTCCCAGGGAGCTTCAAGTTCATCATGCCATTATTTTCAGTCTACTTAATAACAAACTTTCTCTCTGATGAAGTATCAATTTAAAAATTCAATACTGGAATGCATTAAGCCTGAATGATACCTCGCATACAAGTAAGCGAAAATCGTTTACTGGCTGAGGGTTTGGCTTTACTTCTGCATATAAACTGAGTAAAATAACAACCCTTCAGGCAACATTTGAGGGAAAAATACAAATAATTACTCATTACAGTATTGCATAGGCCAAAATACTATCGCGCCATTTATAGTGCTCAGAGGAGCGAAATATTGAAGTTTCTTCTTTGGTGCAAACCAATTGGTAGATGTGCAGACATTGTAGTTCACAACAAATGGCGCTTTGCTGGGCAAAAGAAGTGGGTACAAGGAGAAAGGAGTGTTTTAGCAAGTACAGGAACTTAGCTAGCAGCTCAAAGGAGAGGGTTAAAAGGGTCATATTCTCAGTTTAAGTAAGTCAGCATAGTCTCACTGATATTCAGTTGATGTCAACGGAGACAGAATGAGAATTTAGGAAGAGAGTTATACAGAGAAGGCACATACAGGCTGTGTTCCAGGAACCCAACTCATAAATCAAATTTACCTTCTTCAGTAAATTTCAGCCTCACTGATGACTAATAAAATCTCTATTCCAATATTACAATCTCCTTTTCCTATAATTTCTGTATTAAAGTCACAGGACCTTTTTCATTGAAATATTTCTTACTCTTACAAACTATCCCCATTTACTTCAAAGCAAACATATCCATCAGTGAGAAATGAAGGATCAGGCCACACAAAAAAATTTGCTTTTTCACCCTGTAAACCTGGTTATGTGAACTTTTCATAAATCCCTCTGTTCAGGCCATCAGCACTTTCTTACTGTAAAGAATTTTTCATCTGTTTTCTGAATAGGGTCAGATGAATTGACTGAGTTAGTGATACACCCACACAGAAGAAACAGCACAGACTCTTTTGTAGTCAAGTTTCAATCACAGAACCTCTGCAAGTGGTAGCACAGCTGCAGTAATAAAGTAGAGCCACATACGTTATAACTGGAAAATGTGACAGAGTATAAATATGCATTGACACCATGCTAGGTAAAAGTCTGTACTAGAGAGACTTTTAGCAAGCTTCCCTCCAGCGAGCCATCGAGCTTCTGTTCAAAGATCTCTATGTTATTATCCGTAATTTTGCCACTTACCATTCTATTGCCAGTACTCCATTTCAGGGACAGAGCAAAAGCCTCTCTAAAAAAATTACAGTGGTACCTCTGGCATTGGTCCGTCTTTTAGCTAAGGTACCATGCTCATTTCCTCATTCAGCTTCTACCTTTAAAAAGGAAAATGGAAATAAGAAGCTTTTGATGTACCTGATCAAGAAAAGCATTGCAACAGTATGGAGACAACCTTGCTTTTAAATGTCCTGGAGAGGTTTTTTTTGCAGTATCAGTAAATGTTCATTGGGAAACTACAGTCCAACTACAGTCCAGCATAGAACCAACTGTTCACACAGCCCAATACCTACCGAATTAGTAAACCAGCAGATTAAGGCAAGTGATTCTTCCCACCTGAAACACCCCAAGCTGCTCCGTTGGCATAGCAGCAGGCAGTATTGCACCCATCTGCTGCTCTCTGTTGGGTCGACCAGGCAACCCTAACAGGAGTAAAAAGAAAGCTAACATCATTGTCAAAAGTGCACTACCAGGCACTGCAGTACATAGGTTTGTCTGATAGTAAAACAAATGAAACTTATCTGTTGAGAATAACATTATTCTTTATGTAGTCATCGCTGAAAATACTCATGGGTTGCTGAGGTTGATTAATTACAATGGAGGGCATGCAGTTATCTAATGGGATGTTATTTGTAGCACATGCACTAGTACACAATAATTCTAATTCACACAAAGTTTTTTCATCTTTGAAGTGTTCTGTTTGCTTTCCAACTTTCATTTTATTTTCATTTGAGGGTGTAAAACTATGTAAGTACTTTCAATAACTGTAATCACTTAAGGAGCTTGCATTATGTGTCACTTCAACTTCACTGAAACTGGTGGGTAGAATCAGGGGAATCATATGTCTTCGTAAGAGAGAGCCAATTTAAGATTCAGATGGTATTTCTTGTGCCTTTTGTTTTCAGATGTATTTGCTCTATGTCTTTTAAGACTGTTTCAACTGTATTTTACATTTGAAAGTATGTTACTTATGTTCTTAGATTAGGGATAACAAAGCACCTAAAAATAAAGAATGTTCTGTATTTGTATATGGAAATTTTGATTTTTATATACTTTTTTGGCAGCTTTCATATACAACAAAAGAGTAAAGAGTCTCTTTCAATTGGAACAGACTTCAAAGAGGGGCAACTGCCCTCCTGCAGAAGGGTGCAGTATCTTTTTATAATTTTTTATGATATAAATTGGAGCACTTACTCTGTGGAAAACAAAAAACAGAAACACTTTTTCCATGGTATCACTCTATGGGAAATCATGTGACAGCATAGTCATGACAGTATTGAGTAGATCATAGTGAAAATAAGAATTTGGTTGGTACTAAGGTCACTGAGATAATATCTTTACATAGCCTGTTTTTAAAAGCACTTTAGGAATTAAAAAAAAAAACACATAGTAAAAGGGAGTATAAGGATACAGGCAAGATACAACTTATCATATAATTTGTGTCAAAAGCGGATGAATGGAATGATTACAATATAAATTGAAAAACAGAAATATATTCCCAAATCTCCTTCCCAAGTAATAAAGCAAAAGTCAAACCCTTTGATGATCTTATATGTGACTTAAAGAATGGGGATATTTTAACAGTCCATTCTCCCCCCACTCCCCCAAAAAAAAAAAATCAATCATTGTTGAAAATGGCATCTATAACAATTTCTTTTAGGGTCTTGTGACTGAAAAAATCCAAATAAAGCATGAGCATTTTTGCAGTCAGTGGCATGTGAACATGAGGTTTTCCTGAACCTGCTATCCTTGAGGTCTATGTTCTTAACTAACAGGTGCCAGAAAAAACAAAATTTAATAAATGAGCTGAGACGACAAAGCTAAATTTAAGTGAGGAAATGAATTGGCAAAACCTTTTACTGACATATGATTCTGAACATAGTGTAATTTATTTTTACTTTGTTAATTATCCCAATGTATTTAATTCACCATTTTATCTGCCTCTATTATACATTATGTATTCCAGACGAGAATTTAAAATTTTTTAAAGACATCTTTGAAATTAATTTCTCTTGCTCATAAGCCCTATTTAAATGCTGGTGATAAAATATTTATCATATTTCAGGAGTATAATGAATGCATAATAAAATCTGGTGCATGATATGAGAAAAAAAGGGGAACGAGTTTGTGGAGGTCAGATACACAAAAGCTTGGGAGGAGATTAAAGTCATGCTGCTGATATTTTGTTGGTTTTTAAACACAATCTTCTACAAACATTTAATTAATAATACTTTCAACGTGCTGAGAGAATGCTGCACATAGATCACTGGAGAAATTTACTATTTAAAACAGGAGGTTGAAATCAAAGAGAAATCCAAATATTCCCATCAGGGTTGTTATGCTTGAAATTCAAGACACGGTCTTCAGTGCCACACAGACTGACCCAGGGAATACGCTTTAATTCTCCTTAAGTTCAACAGATGGAAAGAGCTGCAGTACAAATTAATATTAATTCAACTAATTACATTGTTAATCTGTGATAAAAATATGAACACTATACCAATGAATACTCTACCCATTTTCAGTAGGCTACCTAAAGCAAAATGACTAAACTGGATAAACTGCCACTGAACAGATCCTTAAGCACACAGCTACCCATTCCGTATTGAATTTTCCTATAGAATTATAATACTTGTAAGATATTTGTATCTCATGCAGTAATATTAGAAAACTGTGCACCCATGGCATCAGAACTTGTTCTGCACAAGAGAGGGACAATACCTGATTTGTCAGGCTATTGAGAAGCTTAAAGGAGCGCTCCTCTAATTCGAAGGGACAAATTGAATTAAAAACAATCTCCATGAATGGGGACTAGCAGCTAGGCATTATTTTGCTGAACAACCCTCAAAATTTTGCTGCCAGAGAGATCTAGTAATTCCATACAGGAGATACCTCTTCTGTCACTTGGTTTGTAGCTTCATTTTATCGGTTATGTTCATCGGCATCCTTCAATACTCAAAACCACTTTCTTTGCCTTTCAAGCTGATTACTAAAAATAATCCCTCATCAAGACCTGGCAGGTCACAAGCGCCGGACAAGTTCCTCTCTCAGACCCTTGACCAAAGCAATCACGTTTTTTATAGAAGTGGTGTGACATAACTTTGTCTAACCTTTAATTTTCTGATTTGCATTCTGTGAATCACGTTACCAGGAAAGGGAGGCTGTAACATAACAGCAGTCTCCTGAGTGTTGCAGAGCTTGCAAATAGTTGCTGGAGTAGATTTTTGGCTTGTGCCATGTCTGCTGCCTGATTAGAAACAGTTTTATTGCTGGATTCATGTGCTCTTTGGGATATTTTTTTTTCTGGCAGACATTTCACTGGCTTCTAGTTCCCAAAAACAAATTTGTGACTGTCTCTGTTGACAAACAATTTTGTTTAACACAAATGAAACACTTTTTCTGAAGTACATCTATTTTTTCTTTAACTTAGTACGAAATCCTGTGATATAAAAATTCTAGGCGAGTAAAAAAAACTACTTAGTTTCAAAGTACTTGATATGTCAGAAGAAGTTATACTTAGCCTGCAGACTGAGGCTTAAAATGCAGAAGCTACTGTATTACTTTGGAGTAGAGTGAACGTGTATTACTGGCTCTGCTGTCAGTCCAAGTGTCTGTGTGTATCTTGGATGTGTCATATGGCAGGGAACTCGCCCTTCTGGTTATTACCTGTGGAGGTGGGAAACCCGAACCTTCAACTGGAAATAACCCTAACTGTGATCCACCTTGGCAGCGAGCCTGGAGCCATACATTGTCTCTCTGTGGGCTCCTGTCCACTCCCACAGATGCCATAGCGGTTTGTCAATACAGACAAGGAAGGGAGAATAAGACTATAAAATGAAAGGCAGTCTGAGAAAGGAACGTATAAATGAATGACATTCAGTCCGTTATTCATGGCTATAGGCCAATACTTAGCACTTGGGTGTAAAGTGAGTGCAAACATACTTAAGTTCCCTGGTTACGCTTCCCTACACTTATTTGCTTATGCCCTCGGCTACTTCATTACCTCCTGAAGACGACTGTCTTCCACATAGCTAGCTTAAGAGGCAAAAATACTATTTTTAAAATGTCAAGAGGCTACCATCAGTGTGTTGAGTCAGTTCTCTGTGTTTCCTATTCATTTTGTGAAAGTCAAGTGGTCCAAAGTGCAGAAAAGAGTCAGAAACATTGTTGAAGGGACTTCTCTGGTAGACGAGAATCTTCAAGAGATAGAGTTCCTACCCCTAATTTCACACCAGTTCAAGCACATAATAAAAGGGGAATGGAGACTGTTTATCCTGGAAAAAAATACGACTGGAGCACAAGCAAAGGCACATAAAAGAAATTGTTGCAAGTGACAGCAACGATTTAAATCATGTTGAAAAAATGTGAGAGGCAAGGATAGGTATAAAGAAATAAAAGGAAAATATGCTGCTTTCCAGAGTCAGCCTACATTATTCTTCAAAAGCAATCCACCACTAGAGCAATTCCCTGGTGGTTCACACAGCCTGGCATTTCTTTACTTTTTTCTTTAAGTAGAACACATTGCAAAAAGCAGCAGTGTATATTGACATTTACATTTCCATTTGAACATGTTATCTATTTTTCTGCAGAAATGTAACTTATTTACTTGTTCCTATAGTAATTTATATGTAAAATAGTCATCCTTGCCTCTCAAGCAGTATGAGTTTTAGGTTTTCTGTTGGGTTTTTTGGGTGAATTTTTTTAATGAATAGATGTAGCCGGAAAAATCGCAGCTAATAATAGCATCAGCAGATACTGTAAACTGTTATATGCAAAATGAGGACAAATCTACTAAAACTTGTTCCAGCAAAAATAAAATTAGAACACTTTAATCCTTCCCAGTATTATAGTTAGGATATACACTGCAATTACATTAAGAGGTTTATCTTGAAGGAGTCTGAGTATAGGCCACAGAAGTCTCAATATTTTTCGTATTCTAATTCTTAAAAGTATATGCAAACTGCTCAGAAATTTGAATATATAACGGAAATTAGCACCTTTCAAGTCCTACTAATTTCAGTGAATGAACTTATAAGTAGGCAGGGTCATTTTGTTAAGATGAAGTTGTAAAACTAAAACAGGAAAACATGATCTCTCTTCAGTGTACAGTCAAGAATATATGCAGACTACTCTACAAAGACTTCTCAGCTGACACACAAGTGATACTACCCTTTAAATATAAATCTTAGTCTTTGACAGACATCTGTTTGATTAACTCCAGTGAAGCTTCAAATTCTTAAGCAAAATCTGTCTCAGTGGTATCAGTGCAAAGAACTGTGAAGAGTAAGTCATAGCGACTACATCATTAGTTTGGAGAAGGAAACAAGGGGAATGGAGCTGTCAGATAATAATACATGTTTGGAGTTTAAATAATTAACTGAACTGATGTTTAAAGACAGCATATAAATGCTTTAGGATTCACTGCAGCTCTGAAGTGTGCAGAAAAAAAGAATAGTAATTATATCATTTGCAAGTAAAATAGTAAGTAGTGAAAGTAACCCAAATGTTATCAGCTTTAGCCTCTAAAAGCTAAATTCTTCCTACATATGAAAATTCTATAGTAATTTAAAAGAAGCCAGGTTACTTTTCATTTACATTGCTCTATATTAAGGGACAAATGGGATTTTAAATTGTGATCTTATCTTTCAACATTCTGCAAGTGTATGTGATGTTACTACACTGAATTCAGACAGCATTGATACAAAACAACGAAGTCTGCTTCACCAATGCACTTCAGTAAATCAATTGATTCAATGAACTCCTTGATGGAGTCATTCTTGTAAGAAGTACATCAACATGATAACAATCTTTCATGGCAAATAGGCACTTTCCTTCTTCTGAGTGCATCAAAACCAGTTACAAAGATTTTTTTCCCAAAAAAAATATTCCAAAGAGTCCGTTGTGGCAATATTTTTGCTGGAGTCACCAAAGTTGAATGAAGCCTGTAAGGTTAGTTAAGGAAAACTGACAGACTCCATCTGTGATTCTAACTTCTTTTTAGTGGATTTAAATAGTATATGTGCCTTTGTTCAGTGGGATCTAAAGTCCCTCATACAGGTATCCATCTCCAGAATTTCAACTGATAAGCAGTGCTCCAGGTCACTTACAAATAATATTCTCTGGAACAGTGGCTTGGATCAAATTCTGCTCCCTCTCACCCCAGATTCAGTTTCTGCAATCCATTATTAATTACTAATAGACAAAGTAGGCAGTTATCTTGGGTAACACTGCTGAAGAAGGTAAAGTCTGTAGCCTTGTTCCCCAACTGACATGCATCAGAGACCTAGAAAGCCAGACTGGATGCTATTGATACTATTACAGGAGGGCCCTATTTCCTATGGGACAACAATTACTACAGTGAGGGGCTGCTTCTTCTAGTAGTAGCAGCAGCTGATCTCCCTTTCTGCCCCCCTGCCTCAATCCCAGGGGTTGCAGAAGCAAATGCGGCTTTCTGACCTTCCCTCATCCTCACCGGTACAGGAAACTCTGTGGAGTAGAAGGAATGAAGTATCGTGGAGAAAAGGGAATTCTGGGGTTTGGGAAGAAAACAGATTGTGGAACCCCCAAAAAAGGAGCACGGATGCAAGGGGCAGGGAAGGCTGCATACTTTCAGGAAGGCAGGAGAGAAAAAAAACACAGTTACACAGCCTTTCACAACCCCTTAAAAAAACCCTGATTTCTTAGCCCATTCAAATTCTTTACCAGTTCTCTCTCTCTCCCGCTTTTTCTTTCTCCTTCTCAACTTCCCTGTTGTCTTCGGCACTCTTCTCATTTGCTCCCTCCTTATCTGCTCTGGCTTCCATTGATCCCATCCCACTGCTTTTCATCCAACAGCTTTTCACCACTCCTGCCAGAACCACTTCTCCATAAAATTGAACTTGGCTTGCACTGTTCAGGAACCCTAACCCAGCTTTACCCGTGCTATTGAGGAGCTCTAACCCAGTTTTGCCTTCACCAGTGAGGATCTTTGATCTAGTTTTCAGTCTCCCAAATTTGGAAACGTTTAGCCGGTCTTAAGTTCTGCAAGGTCTAGACCAGAATCACTCTGCTCCATACTAAAGTATTTCTACCCAAATAGAAGTCTAAAGCCAGGCATTAGGATAGAGATTCACCCTAACAGAAAGCAGGTGAAGTTATAGATACCAGCTGGCTCCGTAAGTCTTACATTCTTTTCTTCATTCTCTGTTTTTAAAATTTATCTTTGACCCTTCTGAATTTCTTTCTCATATGGACACATATTCAGTCAAACAACATAGTGTTTTACTTGGTTAAATAAACAAAGATAATAAATTGCTTTTGATTTAAAGAAAATGCAGAAAGTTGACGCAGCACCTCTTTTTACCAGCTTTCAGACTACATATGAAATTATGTGTCTTCCCCTCTCCCCAGTGACAATACTGGAGAGGAAACTTAATTTGAATTATTTTTTTCATAAATGTGTGTGTAGGTATTTAGACATTGATCAAACCTAGTGCTGTACAACAGATGTTACGAAGAATGAAAGCCAAAACACTGAAACTTCTGCATTCCTAATGAGCAAACTGTTCCTTTTTTATTGTCTTGGTTATGGTGTATTGCTGGATTCAGATAGCTCTGATAAATGTAATGATACAGACATCTGTGTAATAGTCAAATGCTGTGCAGGTGTACCTCATTAGTGTCAGATATGGAAGGATGGTTCCTTGGAGACTAGAGATTTATAGAGCTGAATGCCTTGCATATTCTGTGCTGAAACAAGCTAGATGCTGTGACTGTAGGCAAAAGCAAAAGCCAAAGTTCACAGCTAGACTCTACAACGTAACTAGCAATCAACTATCTTAAAATGGAAAGCAGAAATTTTGCTTTAAAAGTATCATGGGACACAAACTCACATTTACTTTCAAGTTCCTCTGAAGCGTGAGGCAGAATCTTTTTATTTTCAAGTTTCTCACAGAAAAGGGTAAAAATATTATTGCAAGAAGAAAAAATGTAGTGCTTTCTCAGAGAAGAACGTAAAATGCAGTTCTCAGATTTATTTGAATACCAGTTCATTGGAAGAGGGCAAAGGGAGTTTTAGCCTCCTCATAGTGCCAACTGGTATAGCTTGCAATTCCACATGATGCAGTACAGTCACAACCCCATGGCTTCCTCAGACGTGAGGGTAATGTGTCCTGCTGTGGATGTACTTGCCTGTGTTCCTTTCCATTTAAATTGTAAAAGAAACATCAGAACAAGTTGCACTTTTGAACTCAGATACTATGACTGTTCCTCCCACTATGGACTAGAATTTGCTGGTCTTACTCCTAAATTTTCCCGTATGCTTCAAATATAAAGTGAATAGATCTGATAATTTCTTAATAGAAATTACTTCATATGCCACACATTAGCTCAATTTCTAAGTCACACAATCGTTCAATAGAGCTTTCATCTTAAAATTCTCTCACCTTTTCAAATGACAAACTCACTAGCCTATTTCAGTTTAAAAACAACAACATTTCTAAAAATTATTTCAGTTACTGGAAGTAATTCAGTTGGCCTCTTGGCCAACTTTAAACTATTCCTGATTCATTTTTGCATTCAATTTTTCTGCTTCTTATCAAACTTCCTCTTCTGTTTTTGAACTGACAGATCTGACAGGCTAAGTCCCACTGAACTGAAGGTTTCAGCAAGACATAAGTCAGTAAGAACTTTCATGGGGTGTCAGTACACAAAAATATCAGCATACGTCGACATATTTTCTACTGAAGCAAGTGGGACACAGCAGAAAGGGAATGTGAGAAGGTTTTGTGTACTGCTTAACGTGGTACTGAGTGCTAAGGAACCTGTGAAAAGGTGGTATTAATCTGCAGCTGCTGATCGAGTTACTACTTGTCTAATGTAAGGGAGGGAATCGAGGATTCTTAAGCACTTCTGTGCAATTCTCCCCCTCCCATTTCACAGGATATGACTTTTGACATAATCTAGCTGTTAGTATGAACTGAATTATTATGGCTTATATTTTAATGCAAACATCTGTAAGTACTCCTGTAAATATTAGAAATTTCACTGCACACATGTTCTAAAGCCTGACCTCTTCAAGGAAGAAATAATGGAGGTTAGATTCCAAATATAGTAGATGTTTATCTTACAAATTCTTAATAGGAAAGGCTGCAGTTGTCAAAAATCCGCAGTTTTGCACTTGAACGCACATGCATCCACTATGGCTATTTCAAGACACACAGCAATGTGAATCAGATGTCCAGCTTCAGGAGTGGACAGCAAGACTGAAATGTTATTGGTAATATAGAAAGACTCTTCCCCACTTAAAGAACAAAGTCCAGCAATTTTTCTAAAATGTCTTACATACATTACAGAAGTCAGGCTTGTGAAAAGTCAACCAGTTCAGGAAAGATGCCAGAGATTCATGTCATTTTTAATTCACAGGTTGAGAAAATAATTGCTATGACAGTGTTCCCGATTTGTTGGCTGTGTGAGTTAGAGCTATGACAGGCTCAAAGGAATCTGGGACAGATGAGTGGTAGATTTGATTCTCCAGGACCACTTAAATCCTCAAGCCAAATGTTCAGTAGGGATTATAAATTGGTACATTGATCCTTGAAAATTACTGGAGTGGATGGATCTGTGTTGTTCACAGTTACCATACACTGTGTTACTTTGGAAGGCTGAGGCTGAGCAACAGGGAGAAAAGCTCTCTGTTCCTGTTTTACTGGCTGCTGCCATCTGGGTCAAGGAGAGAACAGAGCAGATAAACCTGCTCAGCACAGAAAAGGTTCTGGAGTGCAGTCTTGGGCAGTCAGAGAGAGGAAGCAACACACACACAGTAAGTGAGAAACCTGCTGCAAGAGCAAACAGTGACTTCATAACAAGCCCCAGAGGTGATGAAATCCTCCCACACACTTTTTCCAAGGACATGCAGGATTGCTCTGCAGAGGTCTCTGCAACACATCAGGCCATAGCACTCTACTGGAAATAAGAGCAAACCTGCTGACACTTCATGCAAGGATACAACATGTAGAGAAGAAGACTCACATATGAACGGTTTTTTTCTGTCTTACTCTGCAGATAAGTTTTTTTACTACTTGGTAGAAGTTCATAGTTCTAGTTTATGCTCCAATAAAACTAACTTTTGTAGTTCAATGCCCTTTTTAGATCTGGGGGAGAGCTTCCTGACAGGAAAAATGGATCGCAGACCCACTTTTAAATTCTGCATGCACTGGAGCCCTGTCCCAACCTTTCCTCCTCTGCTTTGCTGTGCTTTTGTGAGTTGCTAATACAGAAATAGAACCTTTTTAAAAGAGCGCTGGCTCTAACACAACCTGAAAAACTAAGCTGTATAATTATTTTCTGTTCACACCAAAACCAGCAATGTTTCAAGAGTATTGCCATCAGCAAATCTTCTTTGCCCATGTCAGAAAGCATGCAGCTTTGAAGTGAGAAGAAAGTGGAAGCAGATCAGTTAAAGGAAGAAAAGTAACACAAGAAAGTAAAAGAGGAAAAGCAAAGGATAGAAAAAGAAAGTAACAGGCAAAAAATAATTAGCTGGGTATGCCATTAAAGAAAGAAAATAACAGAGGGAAATTAATTCATCTGTCAACACCCTTCAGAACAAAGAGTAGCAACCACTATCCTGAAGAATAATGCAGGTCTTCCCTGCTGGTACCAACATCCCGTCATGGACGTGGAAACCACAGGGGTATTGATACATTCAGTGATGTGGATCCATAAATTAAATTTAAATTAATCTGATAAATATAAACTCTTCAAAAGTGTTTATCTCAAAACACAGTAACTTCAGTGGGCATTTTACTACTTGTGTTCAGAGCAAATTAGATGGATACCGAGATTTTCTGAAAGTCCCACATAGAATCATAGAATGGTTTGGGTTGGAAGGGACCTTAAAGATCATCTAGTTCCAACCCCCCTTCCATGGGCAGGGACACCTCCCACTAGACCAGGTTGCTCAAAGCCCTATCCAGCCTGGCCTTAAACACCTCCAGGGATGGAGCTTCCACAACTTCTCTGGGCAACCTGTTCCAGTGCCTTACCACCCTTAAAGTGAAAAATTTCTTCCTAATATCTAATCTAAATCTAACTTTTTCCATTTTGAAGCCATTGCCCCTTGTCCTATCACTACATGCCCTTGTAAAAAGTCCTTCCCCAGCTTTCCTGTAGGCCCCCTTTAGGTACTGGAAGGCTGCAATAAGGTCTCCCCGGAGCATTCTCTTCTCCAGTCTGAACAACCCCAACTCTCTCAGCCTGTCCTCATGGGAGAGGTGCTCCAGCCCTCTGATCATCTTTGTGAGCTTAACTTGGGGGGTTAACTTGGGCTTAACTTGGAGCTCATTTATACTTATGTAAACCAGACATCCACTCAAGACAGCTACATAACATTAGATCAGATTCAGACCGTTACAGCTTTTACTCCTGCCAAGCATACCATTTTCATTTGATAATAGAATCCATAGCAGACCGGAACTTGGGAGCCTATTTGATCCACTCCATTGCCAGTAAGCAGGATCAGATACACATGAACCATCACTCATACATGTTTTTCTAACCTGTTCTTAAAAACTTCAGACAGGCTCTCTCTGAGACCTACTCCGTGTTTATCTATCTTAGGTACAGATTGCCACTAAATATTTCATCTCATGAAAACATGGCCTCCAATTATTCCTACCTAAATGCAGTGGGTTTTACACATCGTGAGTGAATTGTATTTTTAAATACTTCAAAACTTTGCTGGAATTGATCAAGCTACTTTAACATTCTACTATTATCAGCTAATTCTAATATGAAATTATTATATCTAAGATTACTTTCTCCACAGGAACTTTAATGAAATATTCTATTCCATCATTCAAGTTATTAATGAAACTATGAAATTATGAACAATAATGACCACAGGAGAGACCCCTGAAGAACTCCACTTGGCATAGTTTTCCATTTTGCTGGGAACCTTTGCTTCTGGAGTACGACTTTCCAGCAAATTCTGCCTTCACATGGTAGTAATTTAATCTACACCAACTTGTACTCATTTGCTTAGCCAAATGTCACCTGAGACAGCGTCAAAAGCTTTATTAAGGTGCATGTGACACGTGCTGCTTCTAATCTACACAAGGAATCCTGCCAGAGATGAAAATTAGAGTCCTTTAATATGATTTATCTTAAAAATTCCATATTTGTTCTTTCTAGTCACTTAATTACCTGTTAGGTAACAGCAAATAGATAAGTTGATTCTTTGTTCTTTTATTTTTCTCCAAGTTTTAACTTGGGATGACTCATGTATAATTTTCTTTTAATAATTTCATTGTGAAGACAGGCATGTTTACCTTCCATGAATCTCATCTCTTCTTTATCAGTCCTCAAATACAGCTGCCAAAACTTTTATATTCCATTGATATTATATTTCTAAAACAATTTTCTATTCAGAAAGAAACCATGAAGATCTAAGGTAGAGCTACATGAATAATGAAAGACACAAGCTGTCATTTCTTAGCATAAAAGCATATCTGACAGTGCATATCACAACTTAATGCACCCCTTTAAAATGTTTACTTTTACATTCCAGAAGGTCTGTCGGGGTAGGATACTTATTTTTATGATGAGGATATATAAGTTGCTCATTTTTAATCTTTGGTATTGTACCCTGAAACTGTCATATATATAACGATTTTGCCTAGTAATTTTTTACTTAAAGTGTATGTTATAGAATGACTGACAAACATACAACTCAGTACAAAAATGGTTTTTAATCTTCTTTGCAAGCGAGAGTGTAGCTATTGGCCAAGTAACACAGCCTTTTAAGAAAACATGGAAAAACAATGTTCCAGGTGAATGTCTCTCCACATCCCTGAAGCCTCACTCTATTTCTAAAACAAACTCCAAATGAAAACACATTAATTCGAACTGGTATGCTACAGCCACTTGCCAGGTTTCAATGCAGAAGAGAATCCTGGGTCTTTTCCCTGCAAGACCCAGGAATCCTTACCCCACAGCACATTTGCTACAGCAAGGGCAAACACCAGATTGCCTCCTATTTCTCTGTGCCTTTTTGTATTTTGTAATAGACAATTTGTCTAAAACTTAATTAAATAGCTTTTTTTTGTCCTTTGGCTTGTAGATTAAACTCTCAAACTGCAGTCATCTTAATTTCAATTAAATAAACAATAACAACAACCATAACAACAAAAGTACTGCCAGTATCCTATAAAAGATTATCTGCCACAGCCTTTTGTGGGAACACAACAAAAGAATGTGGCTTTTCTCTCAGTGCAATAACTTTGATCAAGAGAGTTAATAAATCATTTTTAATTGCAAAATTCTGTGCATTTTATAACCTATTTGTGAATAAAGGGTGGGGGCATGGACAATGAAGTTGAGTGCTGCAGACAAACTTAGCCAGTCTCAAAATCAGGATGTAGAAAGCCTGGCAAAACTGCTTTTAGGTTTCACAACTAGTGAAAAGCCATTCCACCCAAAAGCACTATCAAAAAGTTGAAATAAAAAGCATTAGAGCAGCAATTTCAAATTAAACTGAAGAGCAGATTTCAGGTATTATACGACCTGAGTCCATCACAAGAAGGCAACATGAATATGTCATTGTCTTTTTTGAGTGGCAATATCATAGGCATGATATAATCACAGCTGGCTCCCAGAGAAATAAACCTACAGACCGGTTAAGAGAAACTATGTTGAACTATGTTGAAGAAAGGGAACATGCCAAAGCAAGCATCAACACTTCAAAAACACATTTGGAGATGGCTTTTTTCCTGGATAAAAAGCAGAGAAAAAAATCTGTATAAAAGAAAGGACAGGGCAGTAAAAAATGGAGGTAAAAAGGCAAGAGGAAGTATGTGGATAATATTGCCAAAGAAGTTGAAGTGCTTGTTGAAAGAGGTAATAGTAAATCACTTTATCAGCTCAACAAGGTCCCAGCTAGCCAGTTTACATTATCTGGAAAGGTTGTCAAGGATAAACAGAAAAAAACTTTAACACAGAGAAAAAACAAGTGTCACTTTCCAAGGACTAACTCAACTAGCATCACAGGACACTTCAACAAAGAAAATACAATCCCAGAACTAAACATTAAACATGTCACATCACAAAGGGAGGATTGGAAGACCTACAAACAGTTAAAATTTGTGAAAGTGAAGGCAGTGGGGGAATGGTATGGAACCAAGAAAAGCTTTTACTATAACACCTGAAACTGAGTTACCAAAAAAAGTGTCTTACATGAGTGTGACTTAGTATAACAGTGATTGAGGTGAGCAAAACTATGGACATAAGTAAAGTCAATTTAAGCACATTCCTTTTTTCTTTTGCTGAAGTAAAGCGAGAACAAGCTGCATTTCACGTGTTGCCCAGATTTTTACCCTAAGTATAATCATCAAAGAGAGCATCAAATACTATTTACCACTCAGCACAAACTTCACAGATATCCCCAGCACATGGAGAGCTTCTATCACAAACCACTATAGAACATCTTGAATTGTTACTATATGCTAACGAAAATATTGCCATCATTACAGTGGAGCTTGCGTATTTAAACATAGGCTCGAAAGAATGGTTAATCATATAGACTGATACTAAATAATGGTGTGTTCTCTAAGCTATCATGTTTGGTATTGCCATTAACTTGAATATTAGAAAACAGACATACGATATATGCACCCCATTCCACAGCAACAATAGATTTTGAAGATCTAGACTTTGCCGACCACATAGCTTTCAGCACTAACTCAACAAAAGCAGTCTGATATTACCCCAAAAAAAAAGATTTTTCTGTTATGAGAAAAAACAAAATCTGATGAAAATCAAAGTAAACTGCAACTTAATCACTTCATTAGAAAGACAAAGTACAACTGGAAGTCAGTCAATTTCCATACACTGTCAGTGATGAAAATATCTGCAGGATTTTGAGAAGGAAATAATTAATATACGGGCAAGGTGGCAGGTGCATTTAACAATTTAAGCAAGACTTGATCACTACAAATCTCTAACTTCAAGACCAATCTGTGAATTTGTAATGCACATTATTTCCATCACACTGGAGGGACCTGGAAGTTAGACATCAACCAGGGGTATGGCTATATACACCTAATCTTTAAACTTTATTGGTAAGTTTAAAAGTTAAACTTAAAAAGTTAAGTTAAAAGAAAATGGAAATATTCAGGACATGATAAAAGATGCTTGATCAAAATTATCAAAGCAACCTTTTCATAAAACTCCTTGGAAGAAATAATGTATGGGAACTAGGCCTCTCTCCATTTTAAGACATAACGGTGAAGCCCTTTTATGGTCAAACAAAACTCTGATATTACAGAAAGAATTCAGATTTTGAATAATCTAAAAAAGGTATACAACAGGCATATTTGAAAAATATTTGTTTGGATTACATCCTATTTATAGTTCTTGCAACAGAATCACTTGCTAAGAATTCAACATAATAAGAAAGTGCAGTACAACACACTATATCATACGTTATAAAAGAACGGGAGTCCATCTGGCAACCATGTAACAGATATTAAAAGACTATTTATAATAGAACTTTAATTTAAAAGTGTTTCTCAGATTTGAGCCTTAAAAATTTTTCAGTTTATTTCAATTGGGCCAAGTCAGCTTTATAGCATGTATGAAAATATGTAGAACTGCTTTAGGTTACTGCCCAGACACACTGCCAAAGCCACGCATACTGTATTTGGGATTAAATTTTCCAATCATAGCAGGAAGCTCCGCTAACAAGAAAATCTTCACTTACAATCCTTTTCTACAGACTCTTACTCACTAACGAGCAGTACCAGTAAGAGACACTGGAACAATCCATGTGCCTGAAGAGTGGCAACCAGCAGCTTTTTGGATACCCTAGGGCATCCAGGACTTTTGCCTGGCTAGGTCTGACACGTGACAAATGGAAGAGCTGGAAGGGCTGCCCTTCTATAGCAGCAGCTGGCAACCAGATGGGATATCTCAAAGCACCTAAAATAACACTAGATACCTACACTTGAGGTATCTGACTCATGCTCATTGTTTTATTATTGTCTATTTTATTAAAGTACCAAAAAAGGAATCTCAATCTGATTAGAATATCTGCACAAGAATGAGGTACAAATTATAGGCATAATTTAGTAACTTATGAGTTTAGCCCATGCACACATATCAAACAAACAAACTGATGGAGGGAGATATAGTTTCATTTTCATGTTGTTGCTGTTAATCAGTGTATCTGACTTATATTAGTCCATCTGCATTCATGGCACATACCATTGTTTAGATAAAAATATTTCATTTGGAGGAATATGTTTTTGAATAATTTTACCCAGATGTTGGTCAGAAGCTTCCAAAATAAAAGTGTTTACAAGTGCCAGATCTTATGCCCCTTATTTATTATCACAGCTGGGAAGCAGGATGCTGTCACCCAAATATCCAGTGTAGGACCACCTGGTTTGTGGCAGGGAGATGTGGAAGTACTAAGTTCTGTTATTGAAGGAGTACACAAAAATGGCATTTAAAGTACAGTTCGTCTTGTAGCCATTCTAGTATTACGCAAAGAATGTGTATGGGCAGAAAATGACAACAAAAGCAAAGCATGAGGGCAAACAATCGCATCCCCTCCTCTGCCTCCAACCTCTGTTAGTACCTACAGACAACCCATTCATTCTTCAAGAACCTGCTATCCATCCTAAAAGGTCCAATCTGTATTTCAGTCAACAAGCAGCACACAAGACTCCACAAAACTATCATGCAATGTTTGATGACCAGTTATGAAGCAGACTAAACTAGATGCCAGGAGAAAACAGTGTTCATCTCTTCCCATTTCCAGTATTCTCTTAGCCAAGTTGGCACTGTACTGCAATGACTCTCACTGACAGTTTTGTATCGGTAGCATAATCTGTATTTAGCCCATAGACTTTCCTATAACAGTTTACTCTGTCAATCAGAAAATGCCCCCAATGAATTTAAGCAATGACAGGAGTTAAGGAACATGACCACTTACAATCCAAGCCTTTCCTTTTCTGCAAAACCTAATAGTTTTTTACAGAACAGCTGCCTTTCCAGCTTTGTGCCATTTTGCCCCACCATTTCACAAGGCTTAGCCCTGTACTGTAAAAACCTCAACAAAACTGTAATTAAAGAAACAAATAATTGTAGCTAATTATTAAGAAAATCATAATGAACATCTGTGCAGAATCAGATACAATGCTTATTGTTGTTTACACATATGGTTGCTGGTCTGGGCACACAAAAACAGTGCTTGAGCTGCTTTCCCAATTTCAAATCAGAAAAGACTCTCTTGCCATATTATATAAGGATACAAAAACGCTCATTCATGAGGAATATGTGCAAAGGTAAATTAGTCCCCTAAGACAGTATATACTATCATATCACAATGCAGTTTTAATAACAGATATTTTTTATCAGTTCCACTTAAAACATCTTTGAAAATGTTGTATAGCAAATGCATAATCTGAGACACCATTCCGAATAAACAAATGATATAAATGTAATTTTTCTGTACCTCTTTACTCCTGTGACTCTGTAATTCTTCTGCGGATAGACATTGCCTAATTTTTTGAAGTCATGAAGACAAAAGCAGACTCCATTTCTGAAATGAATTCATCCCTGTTCTGTCAGGTGACTGCTGAAGTGTTTTCAGAGCATTCAGTAATGTAAAATCTGGGAGTATTCTCAGCATGACGTGTATTTTACTTGATGTACCCAAGTCACTGATGAGGTCATCACAGGAATCTTAACTGAAATATTGATTTTCAACCTGCAAATGAAAACTCTGCATCAAAATCACTTCTAGATAGGAAATAGTGCAATTACCCCATTTCTTTCAAAGTTTCACTGTAGGAATCACTAACAAAAACTAACTAAATTAAAAAAAAGCATGTCCTCAAAGGCTGAAATTCAAAGAAAACAGTGTTCATGAATGGAAAAACTGGAAAAACATATATAGACCCAAATAATGGCCAACTAAAACTACGCTATTACTCTTTTGCCTGTCCAAATCTTTGGATTTTATATTTTAATTTAGTCATTTGACTTCCTTTCTCTTATCGGTACTTATGTAATAGAGCCATATTTTATTCTTAGTACAAATTTAGCTAACTCAACTTCTGTTGCAAATTATAATCTTCTTCTGATACGTGATCAGAAAGCTAAATAACTTTTTCAATTCTTTAGGGAATGAAATGTTTGAAGATAACATGGCTAAAGTCCACTCCATCACCACATTGTGCATATAAATCATTCTCAGCAATTTAAGTACAATTTTTACAGAAAAAATACAGTTGTTCTATGCAATAGTTTTCCTCCATGAGATACAAAAATAGTGATGGAATAAAATCAAGAGGGAGTACCAGTCAACAAATGAGTAATAAGTGGGATGTTTATGCAAGAAGCTCGCAGGTGCCTTCTCAGACTGTAACTCTTTCCCTTCTGGTCTTCTTAGGGCCCTGCTTGATTCCAGTCTGTTGGTTTACAGTGCTCCTGCCTTCACCATTTTCTCCAACCCATACACTATGAGCATGGCCTTGAAGTGCATTTCTGCTTTCAGTAAAGGCAGTTTACAGAGCTCTACATACTGATGAGCTAGGCCATATAAAATCAGCTGTACCTTCAAGTACTCTCCATGTCTATGCTTCCCTGCTAATAGAAAGGGAAGAAAAGACAGGGGGGATAGTAACTATGTAGTATGGGAACACATTAGTTGGGTGATGCTTCATATTGCATCCCAGACTACATTCAGTGCAGTATTTGAGTCCAGCTTTTTCTTCCTTAGGAGGACAGCAGCAAGATAAAATCACAAATAAGCACCACTTAGAATTCCCTTCTTATTACTGCATCCACTTCTTTAGATTTTATATCTTAAATACAATGATTTGGGGAAAAAAAAAAAGAAGTATCTCATTTATTATCTTAAAATCTTCAGTAGAAATAGAGCTGCAAACTAAGACCAGAGTATGTGAAGGATTGGGAAATAAACCTGTGAACAGCATGGCAGAAAAATCCAACATCTACGCTGGAGATAATAAAATAATTTACTGCACTCTTCTGACTATCTCTGAAATTAGATCTCATGTGTTTGTGCTTGCCAGACAAGGTTAAATCATAAGGTATACAGTTATAATAATTAGGTGCTGATGATAATTGTATGAAGATGTGTTTCATTTGCTCGTATGAAACAAGTTTACTTCTGAATATCTTTTCCAATTTGATGTAAGACACTGTGTTCTCATTTCTACCACTATAAATATCTGTGAATACTGCTTTGGTTACGGTGAAATTACAGCCCTGAGGCAAGTGGCAACTTCTTGTTAAAACAGACCGCGATTTGTTTAGTGTTAAATGAATCGCTCTGTAGCCTCACATTCATTCTTCCTGCAGCTTTGTGGATGTGTTGCTGGTTATTGCGCATGTATGTGGGAACAGTGTGGACTCTGACTGGCAGATACAGGTCCCACATAAGCTGAACTATACGAGCATTCCAGTATCCTCTGTGTTCTGCGAAGAGGAACTAGATACAGGATCAATTAAAGCTTTTTACAGGAGACCAGTCCAAAAAATTAAGAAGCTGCATGATAGCAGATGCACAAAGGATACAGTCCTACACATATTCATTACAGAATATTCCTCAGAAATATTTATGCTCCAAGATAATTTTCTTACCATCTTAATGACAAAAGACCATCTTCCCCTCTCAGTTACACACATGCAGTCCCGGTGAAGTCGCTGGTGTTAAAAAGGAGAGCATTTGACCTACTCTATTGAAAGAAAAAATTAGCATAATTGTTATAAGAGCAAACGGACTAGGCTAAGGTGCTGCTGGGAAATGGAAGAGATTTGGAGCTTCGGAATTGGCAAAGGGGGAGGCAGTGACTGAGGTGAGCCAGCTGTGCTGTTACACTGAAAATGTTGCAAATGGGCTTAAAAACAACAGGTGCCCTTTGTCACATTCAGAGGCACTTCAGACATAGTTGAGGGTGAGTTTTAAGATGTATTATCAATATATGATATAAATATGTACACTAAGAAGGGAAATTCTAATGAAAACTTGTTAAATGTTCTTTTTAAAAATAGTGATTTTTGCAACTTCACAACGCTTTTTCTTCAAATAAGCAAAGTGAAAGTTGTTATTCTTATATTTAACACATTTCAAACAAAAATGGCATTGTTACTGACTTTTCTCTTCTGTGTGCTGCAAGGATGATGCAAAGTGGCCTGTGTATAAAAGAGACTCACTTCTGCTTTGTTGTCATTTTTAAGAGGAATTTCTCCAACGATGCCATTCAAAGAAAGAAACCTGGGTTTTTTTTCCCTGTTGTTGCAATTCAAATAGTTATAAAACCTGGTAAAGAGAATGCCTTGAACTCTCTCATTTTGTCTCAGTCTGAAACAGGATTGCTGATTTTTAAATAGTTGCTTTTCAGCTGCTTGTTCAGAATCCCTTATAGAATTGAATGTGCCAGCTTGTCTCTTACTAATCTGCTTGAGGCAGATTGCCATGTTTTTAGAACAAACAAATATTAAAGTACACATAGAATTCAGCTGAATGTTAAAAACAAGGCAGTGGAGTCTGTTCACAGCTCACTGCAATGTTTTCACAACAACAGAGACATTTTATTTCATGAAATTAATTTAAAGCTCTGTTTATCAAAGAATTTCTATTGTTGTTGCCTTCTATCCAGAAGATCTAATCAAACCGTCCATAACTGATGCAATGTTGCTGTTTTAAGTCATATTTTAGCAGTATCTTCTCCAGAGATAATCAATCTCATGTTTCTGGACTATGAAGGGAGGTGTAGTACCATTCCACTGTATGTGCAAGGAGAATTTTGAAGGAGTGTTTGACAGAGCAAAGCTGTGGCTCTAGTGATTATATCTTTTGTATACAAATCTTTCAAGTGGAGAAGTGTGTTTCTTTGAAAAGGGGAACATGTAATCTTAGGTAATTTTGTTTTTCTGCCCTGCATGTGAGCTCTTACATGCTAACCATTCTCAAGTTTTACTTTATTTTTTAAAAATAGTAAAAATCCATAAATACATATATAATACCTATAACAATTTTTCTGCTGAGATTTGATAGGGTATTTGGTGCAGCACTGATTGTAGAGAAATTTGCAGTTCCCATTAAAACTAGTAATGTATTGCTGTCTTCACTAATAATTATTCACAACTCAGTGATTCTTCCTGTGAAATAGACTATCAGAAAAAGTTTTGGTCATTCTGAATTTGTTTATTGCCTGTTTTTACCAGGACACGTTACCTGGAAACTTTTTAGGGGTAGGCAAACAAAATTAAGAAGGTTGTGGTGGTCACTGAAACACAAGGGACCACAATAGTGTGTTTTACCGTCTTTCCCACTTGCCAGACTTCCCTGGGAGATTTCACTTCCTAAGGGGATACTCCAACTGCTGGGTTTTAAGATGTTCTAGATCTCCCTTGCCTCCTATTGAAATAGTTAAGTGTACCAAGCATGCTTTTAAAGAATCAAGGAATGGGAACTGGTTTGCTCATAAACTAAAAGTTCTAGTCACCAAGCCAGAGAATTATTCTCTCTCGGTCATTCTGACTCTGCACATTTAAGTATCTTACGGAAAATTAAACAGCTTCTACAGCAGAACTTTTACAGAGCTACAAGACTTCCATGCTCCAGTGTAGCGTATGGGGCATGATCTTGGGAGACAGATCATTCAGGGTCAAATACACATGGGGATAGAAATGTCTTCCATTTCTATTTGTATACTCCGTTTGCTTCATTTTTAAGCTCCCTAGGCACAGGACTACTCTTAAATACAACAAAATTCCTTGATCTGCAATACTTAATGGGAATCAAGTAACATTTGAGTTGAAGCTTACGTGATTGGGTCTTGAATAAGCCGTGACAAGTGAAGAGAGATGCTCTAAGTAGTACATCAAAAGAGAGATTATTGTTAATCATAAATTTCAAGAGAAAAACTGCTATTCCCACCCCTTTCTCTTCAACCCTGATATAAACTTACTGAAATGTAACCAGGTCGTAGTAAGCAAATTAATGCCTATATCATTCCCCTGAAATAAGCAGCTCTAGAAGAGTCAGCTGAACTGATTTCTTCTGGAGAACAGCAAATGGTCTCTGCAATGTCAAATCAGGCCAAGCTAAATTGCAGGCCTTTCCTATTGGCAACAGTTAGCAACAGCATTGTCATTCTGGACTTGTTGCTGAAGAAATACTTGAATGAGGAAAAGATTAAAACCTCTGATTTCATTTTCTCCACAAGGGCACAGCATACTGTTACTTAACTGGTGAAAGAACAAGCCCCAAGGTTGCAACTCTGAAAGGGATAATGAGTTACAGCAGTTGATATTTTAAAGTGAGTACAGTTTTAGAGGTACACTTAAGATATTTTTTTTAAAGCCTTGTTTAATATGATCAATTAATCTCTAAACTTGTAGGGTTGATCTCAAGATCGACAGGGTCTCTTCAAAGGAATTTCTTTTGTTTTCTTGAGACATGTTTGATAGATTTTTATGCATCGTTGCATAATAAAACTAAGATGTGTGCTGGAAATATTTTCCAAAGAGCACAACCAAAAAGCACTTATTTGAATGACCACTTTCTAGAATTATTCTGTGTGAATGCTTTGTCTTCAGTCAGTTAACCAAAAACGTCCATTGTTACCATCACCCATCAGGAATGTAGCCTGGTATTTAAAGCCCAGCAAATTACAGTACTTTTATTTCTGGGTGCTGACACAGTCTAGCGATGGTAGTATGGAACTTTAAACAAGCTTTAAAATTTGCTTCTCAGGAGGTCCAGTTCAGCATGGTTAGATGACTGTTAGTCTAGATTTGTTTTCTGCACATTGTAACAAATTATGCAGACATATGTTTATGAAAAACAGGAAGATAGTAGTGTGTGTCGAAAGGGGTTCCCGACCACGTTGAAGAGCTTTAAAAGGACTAATGAAAGCATAATTTTATTTCAAAATTTTGTCCTTTATCAATTGGTCATCTTGTCCTGTACCTTTTTTTTTTAAAGGAACTGTACAACTAATGTAAGCAGTTATATACATAAATGTAAATAATCAGTATACTAGGGTATCGGATGTCTCAAACGCTAAATACATTTGGTATCTAGTTACACCTATCTTAGTCTTCTGATGCAGCTCAGTAAGAACTATCTTGTAGGATCCAGCACAGGTTTTATTCAAGACTCGCTGTATCTGAGCAAGGACTTCAGAATTTGTTAGTCATACCATGTGTAAACACAATAGCCTAATAGGATTTGGTTGAGAAAGCTGCTGGTTCTTTGCAACAATATCAAGCTTTAGTATGTTAATTCAAGGTTCTCAAATATCTAAGACAAGTTGCTTTTTCCTTAAACTTCCTTTTTGACCTTTTCACTGACATATCCTTTCACCTTACACTCTTTTCCAAATAATCTCAACTTTTTCTTGACTCACATCCAAAATATTCTTTTTGAACTCTCTCAGCAACCGTCCCTCCTCTGCACAGTTTTGTGGTATCTGCTCAGTTTTCTTGTTTTCTTTGACATTCAGTAATCAGCAGGCCTGGCCTGTGATCAAATAAGTGTTAGAGTCGAGTACCCCTGAACACATGGAGTGGCTGCTGACATCATAGGGTCAACTGCAGGATAGATTTTCCCAGAGCCTTTGGTATAGGATATCAAACAGACTGTTAATTGCTGCTGTTCTGATAAGTTACCTCCATTTTTGTCCAACTAAATTCTCATAAGGTCCTGGAAAATTTTGTGGGCTGAAATTGATGGAGCAAAATATTTACCAATGGAAGAAGTCACATTACTGAAGATTTTAATTCACTGATTCTTCACACTGAAGATTTTAATTCTGGCCTGTTTATAGCAGGCCAGATTGACTAGTTTTTATGCAATGCACAATACAGGGTCTTGACCCCTTATCCTCCACACCTGCCAACACCTGTACAGGCATAGTATTCACCATATAAATCTCTTGTTCACATTTCCTCTTAAGACTATCTTGTCCCAGTCCAATTTTAAACATTCAAGAATCAGAAGGTATGATCAGTTCTAATTAGGAACAACTTGTATCTTAAAGTTATTTAAGGTCTCCTTACCCTATGTACACAAATCCAATAGCTCTCTGTGGTCAGTTTAGGAATGTCCAGAAAATCATCCAACCCAAACAGTCTGAGAGCCTAAAAATTTGTGAGCTAATGTTTTTTCTCCTTTGTTTATCAGGAAATTAGGTTTATTTATGTAATTTAAATTCAGGCACGATCAGCCTTTCTGTACATATAAAGGATTGGACCTGATATCCCAGTGGAGCCAAAAGAGATCACATACATTTTGCAAAATAAATACATGGCCATTATATTTCTCTAATAATAAAATTATGACAAGGCTTTTCTTTTAGATACACAATAACCATAATTTTCGGAGCTGCTTTCATGACAATTCTATCATAAAAATGGTCTGACAAATTGAGAACTAAGGATATTGCCCTACAAGGAACATCACTGTGAAAGACTTTTTTAAAAAGTATTAAAAACAGTATTCAGAGTTTGGACAGATGTCTATGCACCCATATTAGACACTGTAAACATGAAGGGAGGATAGGAATAGTTTAGGTTAATACAGGACACTATAAATAATGGCAATGGGATTATTATTCTTTGTTTTATGTAATAGCACCGAACTGCCTTAAACTGTAGGAAGCTGAATTGCTACACACTATCCAAACACAGCAGGTCCTTGCCCTATTGAATGAAACTGGATGTTGAAGAGGAGACATAACATGTCAGAATAGCATGTGGTGGAGGCTGGCAAAGAAAGACAGGGGAAATGTTACGATAAGGCATGCTGCTGTGTTGGCTATATATACATGCTTCTAAATCACATAGAAATTTCGTGAAATACTGTCCCTTTTGTTAATAAATCTGGGTAGCAGCAACCCGCGCTGACTCCCTCATCTTTTGAAATCAAAGAAGAGAAATAGGGACGGGATGGAGGAAATATTTTCCAACTGTGAGTTCTATCGGGAAATCAAATGCTCAAGCAAACAAAGCTGAGGATATTTTTATTCCTCTGGTCATTTAAAGTGAAAAGAAACATTGTAAAACATTTAGCAGTGGACAACTGGGAAGAACACAGACCAAAATATTTAATAGGACCTGTTAATAGCCTGGTACTCTAAAGAGTCATCTTAATGTGCAAGAAAGGGGAGCTCTAATGAAAGATGAGAAATGGGAAGAGCGAATACTGAATGTTAGAGCAACAACAAGGAATGAACATGTTTAGTAGTACAGTACAAGAAGGGAATAGAACGGAGGGAGATGAGCTGTTAAAAACTCTGCAAGGGAAGTGAGAGAAGAAATAGAATCAATACCAAGCCTGGAAGAAGGGTCAAAAGAGAGAAAAAAGGAAAGTAGCTTATTTTTTTGTAGAAATAAATATGTTCAAGGTTTGAGGAGGAGAGAATAATCTAATATAGAAAGCTATAAAATTATGAGTTATGGCCTGGAATTTCATCTGAGGTTTTGTGACTTGAGTTTCACTGTTAATTTATTAACTTAATAGACCCACCCACTATTCTGATAGAAAAATGGCCCCTCAGTTTATACTGAACTGCTTATTCTATATATTGAATACTCCCTATAGGTGATGGCACACTTGAGACTGCTGACTGTCAACATAGCGATTCAATACTTAGTATTAATGAGTCAATAAATATGCCCTTTTTGTTATGTGTAAAGGCACAAGATGTTTTTCAGTCTTTGATTTTTCATATTCATTAAAAATACACAGTCTTTCAAAGCATTCCCTGTCAAACAGAGATAATGGAGATTTCATTGGCCATTGTCTTACGCATGCTGATATATCTTCCAAACAAAAGTGTCAGAATGTTTACACAGGAGGAATCTGGACATCTGGAAGGCTTTATTGAATAATAAAATGTAAAATTAAAGCATTTGTAACTATTGCATTTAATATAAAAATCTGAAAAAGGTAATGACTGGATGGGTAATTTAAAACAAAAGCACCAGCAGTCAGAGAAACATAACTAAAAGTTAGCAAAGGGAATTCTTGTTCCAGATCTCTAGAGAGCATAGTTGGAATATTGCATGTGTATTTTCAATTTGAAACAATTATGGGCATCTCCAAATAATAAAAATCCATAAAATGTTCTGGTGTTCTGATTAATTTTTTTTTTATTGGATAATGTTGAAAAGTTACAGGATCCCATTGCATGCTGACAGCTCTCCACATCTGATAGGAACACTGGGGAGATATAAATGCTTATGTAATCAAATGCTGTATATATTTTTAAATGTACCCATTATGTTTAGCACAGCATCATGAAAATGAATATATGAACTTGTAAAAATTGAGAACTGTATTTGTCCCTTAAAAAATCAAATTCAGTGCCTGTGGACATGCTGAAACAACTCAAAGTGCAGCCAGTACAAGATGTGAAACATCACAAAATAAAATACAGCCTGTAATAAATCATCTAAACTGACTTTTGCAACCTACTGTGGATGGTCACCATATCACCCACTGTGGGAAACTTGCCAATCTTTTCTTTGCATTCTGATGAAAACTTTAAATACTCAAAAGTTAAAAGGATTTTCAGTTACTTTGAAAACCGGGATGTCCTGCTTCCAGACTCACTCTATATAAGCTAATCCTTAGGAAACGCTATTTTAAATTTTAAAAAGTTTCTTCCCATTCAAGTTAATCAAGATGGATTGAGCAGTTCCTAATGAGAAATTATGAACATAAATGAAAAGTTGATATCAGATTCAATTTAAAAAAAAAATCAAATATAAAGAATAGTACAATAAAGAAACTTTCTTGGGTTTATGTTTGGCTTTGGACCACATTACAAATAAAATGGCAATATGTTTAGATTTTTCAAGTATAACTGTAAAAATTGCTCTTTAAAATATTAGTAAAGCACTTGTTAACTACCTTAAAAATGGTTTATTTCTAGATCTCAAAGTAGGTATCCATTAGAAATCTTCATTCAGTAAGACTGCATCTGGTAGGGGTTTCCTGGCATTAGTACTAAGGTTATTGGTATTCAACATTTTTATCAATGATCTGGAAGTGAATATAAAATTACCGCTGATAAAATGTGTGGAATCCGTGAAGAGTGTCAGACTAGAAGGAAGGATGTGATGCGAAGTGATCTGGATCATTTGGCAAGCTTGGATCATTAAAATTTTATTTCACTACTGCCAAATTCAGAGCTATATGTTATATAGTAAAGAATACAGATTTTGTTTGTGAAATAGAGGCTGCATCCTGCAGAGTAATGATTAAAAAAGATTTAGAGGCAGAATGGAGGCAACATTTGCATTCCTTCCACTGTCAAGCTATGGTTGACAGAGTGAATATGACTTTTAGGTCTGTGCATAGGTAGGACTGAATAGAAGTAAATGGGTGTTATTATTTTGTGTAACATTAGCAAGATCAGGCCTGCAATACTGCATACAGTTTTGATGCCAGTAGTTTCACTGTATTTGCAAATCTCGAGAAGGTAATGCAACAGACATTAAGATGATACACGGAGAGGAGAATGGGCCTTAGAGTGAGAAATTGTACGTAGGTCAACCTGATTATTTATCAAAAAAAATAAAAAAGACTGAGAATTTGCTGTCTTCAGAAAAGACAAAAGATACTAAAGATCAATTCTGTTTAACAAAAAAGATGTGGTATGGACAATGGCTGAACCTGAATGAAGACAAGTTTAAAATGGATATAGGGCACAGATTTTTAACTGTGATTAACTATTTGAAGTGATTATCCAGGGAAATGGTGAATTTTCTGTCCCCTGATATATTTACCCTAAGGCTGGAAGTGATGGTTTGGACAAACAAATTATTTGGCTTGGCATGTCAGTAAAAGAGATAAGTGAAAAGGACAGTGGTATACAGAACTGACTGAAAGATGCAGAGATTTCTTCTAGCATTTAAAAAAAACACAACTATTCCTCTGTCCGTACTCGTATTCAGAATGACTAAAACAATGAAACATCATAACAAACATAGGGTACGCATCTTCAGTCACTGCTAAATCACTGTGGGCCCAGCCTGTCCAATGTTCTCTAGGGTCTCAGGAGGTGTGGAGTTACTAGAAGTACAGAGCTTAGGGGATATTCATCCCTTCTCTGGCACAGCTGTGGGAATTCACACTGTTCTAGCAGGGCTCCCTCAGCTCCTTCAGAGTACATGGCAGTTGTAGAAATCCCTGCTGTGCAGTCAAAGATGTGTCTTTCTGTTCTCTTTGGCTGCTCCACATCCCAGTACCTAAACCAATGTTGGGAGCAAATGGCTTAGCCTGCCCAGACTTCAAAACAGAACTGTATCTGTCCCTCTCTGCCTTTCATCAGTTTTATTTCAGTGCTTTAATTCTTAATGGCTTCAGTAGTAAGTGCCAAAATACTTTTGAAAATTAGACTTTACTGCCATTCTCTGACCAGAAAGATATCTACACCAGGAGAAAGGAGAACTTTCAGAATTCCTTAGAAAAAAATAGGGGAAAGGTTGAACATCTTAAAATATCTATGAAATCCTCACTGCAAGGAGGGATTAAAACACATGGCACAATGTAAGAGTGTGTCATACTGTCTCATTGCTGTCTTTTTTAACTTTTAGACTTTGCTGGCTAACAGTATCTCGCATGTCTTGATTACAACATTTTGACGCTAATAGCTAAAGGAATATTTTATTACAGTCATATGATATTGAGTGAGCTGAATACAAAGGATGTCTGGGAGCAGTGAGATGCCATTCCTTAAACTCACTTGCTACATAATATGCAATCAGTTCTCCATGTGTACAATTTGTACCATTTGTTATGCCTCACTCAGCTAGTACCTCATTAGTTCAAAAAATTCGGATATAACTCTTTCTACTGGAAAAAGAAAGATTCTAATCATTTAGTAGTATAAAATGTAATGCGTTATATTTCCTTTGGTGGACAAAATACAGAAATTTTTATATACACATCTGAGAACTTCTGCAGTTAATTATTTCATAAACACTTGACTGTACCCCTGTAACTTTCCAGTTTAAGAAAAAAGTGTACATATTATTCTTTGATAGAAAAAAATGAAGATAAATGTGAAAGCAAATTAAATTATTTACAACGGAAGTACAGATGCCAATCACACACATAAAATGTGCAAATTAATTGGAACTGATAGTCCATTGATATCCCAAATACGGTCTGTATACTTAATACAATTAAAAATTCATAATCTATTAATTTTCTATATATTTTCTATATATGCTTCATAGTTTTAACAGCAATAGAGTCATCAATTATAAAGCATACTTCAGAATACTAATGAGTTTATTATTCTTTATTGTATCAAGACAGGAAGGTAAAAGTATTGTTCCATTTAACTTCTTAGGAGTTCTTAAACTGCCTTTTTACAAGAGTTAGAATGCTGGTCAGCAACTAAAGAGATAGCAAATTAGGAAGGAAACCTTCAAAAATATTTCTTTTTTCCATTATACCTACAAAGTTGTTAACTACATTTGCCCAAATGAAGTCTTTCATATGTGACTCAGCAAACATAAGCAAGATTGTCGTTCCTACAAAGACTTACAAGCTAAATTATTATAGGTATCAAACACTTGAAGCTCCAATACACATTTTGGCATGCTAATTGATCACTCCTCTCTGATTAGACTACCAGCTAAATCATGTTTTCTTCATCCTTTTAGTTCCTGAGGAGTTTTCTCACTGAGTTTAATGGAAAAGATACATTTTCACATATTAGACAATACATTTACACTTTAGCCAAAAGGCCTAAGTACTCTGCTTGACTGGAGGTATGTATTTTATGTCTTAAATAGAAAAAGGACAGTATCTAAGTCCGTTACTTAATGGGGAAAGAGAACAAATTAAGAGAAGGCTAACATATACATTGCTTTCTCTAGTTATATTTTCATTAAATTAATTAAATTTCACAAGGTTACAGGTATGCATGTCAATAGGAAAAGAAAAGGGGCTGCAATCATTTTGAAGGACAGATTCAGAATCAAAAACTATCTTGTAAAATTTGAGTTATAATTCAAAATTATATTAACAAAGGTAAATGCCAAGTGTCACAAATGAAATTAAAATAAATAAAGAAGTGGGACTAACTAGTAGATAGCAGATTGGGAAGTGAATTGAATCTCAAATGATCCAAGTCAATAACACAATGCTACTGCAAATAAGAGTTGTTCATATAGAATATATTAACATAACTGTCATGTCAAAATCATGTAGAAAATTGCTCTGTGGTGAAACCTCAACTGAGTGCACAGTTACAGGCACTGTCATGCAGGAAAGATATAAACATGGGGGAAAGCATTTGGAGCAAAACAAGAAGGAAACGCATTCAGAAAACATAATATCTCAGGGAGACTTGAAGGAATTTACTGTATTCTAGAAAAAAGTGAGGGTAAGACGTCTTTCAGTCTGTAAAGAGTGTTTGTAAACAGTACAGCATTTGGCTATTTTTCACGCTAACAGGAAAGCTTCATTTGCCAAAAAAAAAAAAATAAAAAGCAAATGAAAATCCAGTTGGATATTAGGAAAAACCTTCCAAAACTGCCAGCATCGGGAAATTCTGGAGCAGTTTACGAAGAGACATTGTGTTTAGTTTACTAAGACCCAGTTAGACCAGCTGCTCCCTAATTAGGAGCCATGACCCCAGCTGGAGTCAGAGCTTTTCTCATCCGGTATGAACAAGCCCAACGGGCGGTCAGCTGCCGCAGGGGAAGGCAAGGCAGAAGTCACACAAGGGAAGCAGGCTTACAAGCACAGAGGTCCAAGAACTGCTGTGTTAGACAAACATCTGCATTTCTAACGATCTGATTGCCTGAGTATGTTCTAGTCTGCTTCAGTGAAGTGAGTTAGATTAGATGTGCAATATCTCCAAACAGATAGTCCTTGAAACAGATGTCCTTGAGGCTCCTGCTCACCCTACATATCTAGGATTTTTAAAGTTCACCTGCATCAGTTATATTAGATTCGACAAAAAAGATAACTCTGCTACCCTTTACAATGATGGTAGACTATATTTTTACATAATCGTGCAGAAAGAATATCTCAGCTGTAAAGTCAGTAGAAAGTACATCACGTTCTTTTCTAGTTTTACTGAGGAGGATAAATGTTGTCCTGTTGCATCATAGTAAAGAACATTCTATTTTATAATTGCACTATTTATGACCTCTGAAAATACCACTTCACCATACATAAAAACATATCTGCGGTTATAACTCTCTATAGCATGTCCAAGAGAAAATCTGAATCTTCCAAAGTATAATTGCAACACTTCCTAGCTTCTTGTCCAGTTTTGTAAGCTTGTGTTTCTATTCTGCAGGCTGCCCGTAGCCATTTACTAGTAGACAAAAATATCCGGGGATCTGCAAAATGACATATGTTATCACAGAATCATAGAACAAACGAGGTTGCAAAGGACTGCAGGAGGTCAGCTGGTATGACACCGTGGTCAAAGCAAGGCTAGCTGCTCAGAGCCATATCCAATAAAGTTTTGAATATCTCTAGGAATGGAGAATCCACAGCCTCTTTATCTCCCTGTTCTACTCCCTCTGAAAAATCTCTCTTCTGGAATAATGTATCATTAAAATAAGAGGGACACTGAACAATTATTAGTATACACCAGCATGTTTTAACATGCTTGGGTTTTTTTTTCTCCTTTTGCAGGGCTTGGATATTTCATTCATCAGGAAGGTCAAAGACACCCAACTTTGTCTTTTACAGTCGTTCACTCCTGTGGGTTTACCCAGTGTATCTTTTTGGGGTATGATAGTTAACAATCAAACTAAAGATACTCGTAATGATAACAGAGGAAAACCTTCATCAGTCAACATAGTTAAGGCTACCCTTTTGTATTGTTGGGTTAAAATAAACTTTAATTCCTTAAAGGCAAGTCAGTGAATAAGCTGTGAATTTCAGATTAAGTGCTATTCAGATATTAAAGGGAATTTTTTTAAGTACCCACTTTTTAAATTATGTGCCACTAAATGCCACCAACCACATTCTTATTATTTGTGAACCATATTGACCTTAATAAAGCCATATATCAGAGTAATAGAAATGGTAAATTTTGTCCAATTTGGAAGTCAAGCCACAATTGCACCTTGTTCATAAACTCCAGGTTGCTGTCCTAAAAATTTTCTACATGCCCCATTTCTGGGGTCCTGTTTTTGTAAAGAATTATGGCACACACTGAGCTAGTATACTGAGTCAGCAGGAATATTCACAATGTACAAAGCTAAGCATGTGTCTTATAATTCACCCTAGCATCTGGACCCACTTCAAAACAATGCATTGCATTTACTATATAATAGGGAAAGTGAGGGAGAGAGAAGAATCATGCATGTTGTCAGAGTTTATAAGTGTCCACAATTCAATAGTTCAAAAAAAACCCAAACATTTTTGTCTATGTCTGTAAATAATCATCTCTCACTTTTTTTTAATATATCCATTCTTGCTTGTCTAATAGATAGGTAGCGCTGGATATGCATCTTGAAGGAGGATTTCGGAGATGGTAGTATTGCTGAACAATGAAATAGTTACAATAAGAAACTCTATGTATCAGAGTTAGCTTTGGAAAAAAAAAGAAAGAAAGAAAAATTGAGGGAGAAATACATGAGAAAAGTAGGTGCAGCTTGATTAACTGAGGGACAGTCAGTGAAATACAGAGACTCAGAATAAGAAAGGCACTGTAAATGTTTTTCATCTTAGGGAATTTCTCAGTGAAACATGTCAGAAAGGTATTGAACTGATACTGAAGTTTCTGCAATATAGTGCTCACAGATTTCAGCCTGGGGTTTCCCTGAGAGAAAACGTGCATGTGAAACAAGCAGATGGTCTGAGCCTGCGAAGTACGTTAGTGATGTTTCAAAAGTTACGGCATATGTGTAAAACAATAGTAGGACATAATAAAATGCTCCCATGGCTTCATAGACAAAATGTTGGAGAAACACAAAAGATCTTCAAAAGCTGGTCAGAATTTCCAATGGGAAAACGTGAACATATCCAGATATGGTAGCCATAACTAATGGCGAGAACATGAGAGTGGGAATCGGGTCTCCTGTACTGTATTCCCTGGTATTTATGAGCATAAGCAAACATTTTATTTTCCTATAACCTCATTTATAGATCTGAAAATTGTGGAGATGGACCATTTAATACAACTGAGGTATTTAAATAAAAGGAGCCCTATTTCAATTGCTTTCTTCTTCAAAATTGTTGTTATTACTGTCCTATGTAGCACAAATGGCTTTTGATATTTTAGGCATATTGCATTACCAAGGTCTGTGCTTGTGCTCCCAACACTTCCACTGAAATAATAAAATACTTGCCTTTGGCTTCCACAGAGGTACAAAGAAGTTCAGTATATTTTTTCTGACAACTGTATAAACAAATATTAAATAATATGGGATTAGGCTACAACATGTAACAGAAGTATTACATGGGCATTTTCACTAGTGACAAGCACACTGTTCTACCAGGCTGCTTATCATTTTTCATTCCAACCATACTGGCATGAAGAGTCTTTGGAATAAGTGGATTTAGTTTAAAAAAAAAAACCCTTCTCATTTTTAATTCACTGCTAGGCAAGAGACAGGTATCTAGAGGTGAGAAGGAGGGTTAGGACATTTTAGGAGGGTTAGGATAACTCTACATAATTACATAAAAAAGACATGTGTTTTATGTTCTTCCAGGGGATAGTGCTTTAGAACTGCTACCAGGCGGATTATTTCTTTTGCTTAGAAAGCACTGGTCCATGCAACAGCAGTGAAAGTTGCTGTTTCAAATCTTGCTTAATGACCCATGGTATAAAGAAAGGGTATCAGGAGCTTGCTACTATCATTTAGGGGAAGCATTACAAAAATGTACTTTAACATATGAAGTGTAAAATAATTCCAGGCAATTCTTGTTGGATAATAATGTACAAAGTAATTTGCAGTCAGTTGTTACTTGGCCTCTCTCCTGGGCTCAGTACTCAAGCAAAGTTCCCATGATTTCTGGGGAAGCAACTATCTGGGACTGTTTTCAATGTTATCTGCAGATTAAGCAGAATTTACTACCTTAGATCCTGTACTTGACAAAACACTTTAATATTGAGCATAAAGCAAAAGCTGGACTTTTTTATTTCAGATAAAAACAGAAAAGCTTTCAAATACGGAAATATTATTTCAAGGTTAGCTATACTATAGGTTGTTGTTAGGTATTATAATTTGTAAACTTAAACATAATTTATTACAGTTGATGAAATAAGAACTGGTTTTAAATATTTGCTCTAATATATTTTCAAATTGCACAATATGATTTTTTCTTTAGTTTTTTGTAAAATGGTATTTTCCGTGTTTTTCAGCCTTTAATCAATAACACCCTGCTGTTACTGTTGGCCTTTTTTGTGGAGGAGATCAAACTGGGATTCCCTCCAGAAATATAATTCCTTAACCTTTACAGAATTCCTTAACTGGCTAGAGGGTAATTCTTAGTGTTCTCACTTCACACAGCTGAAAGAGCTGCCTCTCTGCCCTGCAGAATGATGAAAGTGATCAGGGCACAGCCACACCTCAAAAGGGTGTTACAAAAAAGTAACTTGCTAGCAATTTTGGGGGGGGGGGGGAGAACATCCTGAACTTGCTCTCTTACCCTTTTCTTCTATGCTTAGGATGAAATCAGAAAATTGTTCTGTAAGCCCTATCTCCTAGCCAGATTCTGACCTACTCTTTAGAAACTTGCACACGTTCCACAGTTTTACTTATTATGGAACTGAAGAAATATAAATTACAAAGTTTTATTTCTTTCTTCATGGAAGATCTTAAATCTGAGAATGCAGTTCTCCAAGTTTAAGAATGTCTTTTTAATTACACTGACCAGTTGCTGTTATCATAGATCTTTAGCTATTCCTCTCTGTTCCACTCATTAGTAGTCAGTGAGATAAAGAAGAAAACAGAATATTTTAACAAATAAATATCCAAAGGTATGTACAGCGCCACTGTGGTACTTGTCAATACAGTGAAAGGTGCCAAAGCTAGTATGATCAGTGAGCTATTAAATGACTTTCATTTAAGAAGTATTTTTTTTAAAAAGTCCAAATGTAATACAAGCAGAAATAGTATAAATGCTTCAAATAATACTTCAGAAAAAAAATAGGTGCACTTTATAGTTTACTATAAAATGGAAACTAGTGCATAATCTAAGCAATATGATTACACCTTACCCTTCCAGCAGTCTCCAGTAAGTTCATAGTATGACCTCATCAGTTACCAATCAGAAAACATAACCCTAAGCTACAGTATGACTTTTATTGAATACCTTGTCACTGATTTATTATGATCATGAAGGCCTGTTATGCATCTTGACATAACTGGGCATTAATAGAAACAGAGCTGCACTAGTTCTGCCTTTATAGATGCTTCTGGAATTATTGGTATTATTTTGGCATGCTGTTTTAAATTGAAGATATGCGCTCTGCTGTAATGCAGCTGAATTTTTCTTCATATAAGCCGCTTGTGCTTAGGAGAGCTCCAGGTAAACGTAAATTGAAGTGGTTTGTGCAGCAGGTACCAGATACTACAAAAAGTTTTAAGCCAGTCTCTTTTATGTTCCAAATTAACAGAAGAAGAGTTTTCTTTTTCACTGCATAGATCATGCCATTCTCCTTCAACACACTGTGGAGTTTTCATATTGCTTTCACATTTGGCAATACACTTACGTGGTTCTTCTTCCTAAAAGCTTCTTGATGAATCCTGGTTTTCTTCCACAATAAACTACTGAACGCTATCAGGCAATCATACAAGTAATTTGTGAATGTTAAAGGTGTACAAATCATCTGCAGATTCCAGCATTAAAGGCCCTGTCTTAAGATTCTCCTCAGAAGGCAATTCGGCTTTATCTTGATCACATAAAAATGTAATTACATCTGCATTAAGTGCACTATGATTTTAATGTTCAACTCATTATACATCTTTTCCTAGTGAAGACAAAGCTCTTATAATCAGGTCAGCAGCAAAAGTCGATACAAAATGCTGTACTCTAATTCATTTTGGCTAGGTTCTGGTTATGCAGCTGACTCTTCAACCTGGCTACAAATACTTGTTCCATGTTTGATTTGATTTGTGCCAGTAACGTGCCAGAAACCCCACCACAGTGTGGCATAGAGAGTGTAAAGGTACAGCTCAGCTTAGCACAATAGACCTTGAATGACAGTTACACTGTGTCCTCTTTTCCAGTGGCACAGTAGCTATTACAATTTATGTTGTTTGGGACCTGGAAGTTGCAGATTAAGGCATGGATCACTGTGGCAAGTCCACTGCCAAAAGAAGCCAAAATATTTTTCGGATTAACCATAGCTAGAAAAAAGACTGTATCATTCACCACTACCTGAGATGGACAACAGTTACGCACGAGTTAAGATGCACGTGATCTTAACTACAGTTGATTATGAACAGAAAAATATTTAATTGGCAAAGAAAACAAGCTTTAAAGATAAATATAATGACAAACTGCAAGGTATTTCCGGTTGCAGAAGGTGCAGATACTGTGTTTCAGTTTCTGAAGACTGCTCAATTAGTAACTTTCATCTTATCGGTTTTGGTCTTCAGCTCATCTGTCTGCATCTAAATTCCCAATAGTATCAGCTGCTGGCAAAAAGCAGAATCCACAGCATCTGAGACGCTGAACGGAAAGATTTTCAAATCCCATGGTGGAATTGTTCTGGTGAAAACTGTAACTAGTGGCAACTCCAGCAGTTTGTCATAATGGAAAAAAAAAAAAAAAGCCATTCACAAAAGCCTGAACTGGCAAACACAAATCTGATGCTGCTCCAGTGGAAAACACAACGGGAGTTCTGGTCTTCATTTTGTAAGCTTCCACTGCAGATTTTCTGTAATTTCTCAAAATATTTTTGTGTGACCTCAGGCCTTAAAAATTTTTATTGACAACTTGTGAAGGATACAATAAGATGTCTGTTGTTTTTGTGAGCCGTAGGGCTTATGACAGGTAAAGAAAGTCCATTTGATGTTCTCCCTTGCTAAAAATTGTTCTTTGTTCTTGTTGTTACCAGATAAATCTACAGTATAGTATAACCTTGCCACCGGTCTTCTCAGAAGTGGTTATATTTCACTTTTTATTTATCTTTAATTTGGTCAGATTTTTTGAAAGTGAATTTGAAACACTAATCCAGTGACGAAAAAAAAAACATTTCCCTTTCTTTTCCCCTACAAAACATACTTTTTTGAAAGCATCATCTGTGTTGTAGCCATAGTACATAACTCAGATCTTCAAATAATTTATTTCCTATTTGTTCAAGCATGATTTTGGTCACCATTACTTTATGTGCAAGTCAAATACTACATTCTAAGCTGGATTTTACACAAAAGCTTTAAATCTGCAATAGACAACAATTCCCCTTTGGAAAAGAAGTGTTGTCTGCTTGATTTCTTATCACAGAACATGCTTCATAGGATTCCTATCTACCCTGTGTCTTTAATGAGAATACACCTTTGTTGGGACTGGTTTAAAGTCATGGGATGCAACAGTTTCATCGGAGTTGGCTTTCTATTTCACCGTTTCACTGTAGTGATATCCCTGATAATGACATGAATGTGTGTATGTATCCTAGCTCTGTATAAAGTATGGTTCGTTTCCTCTGATTTTTCAAGAAGAAAACGCAGAGTTGTAAAAACGAGTAACGCCTTTTTCTTGATATGGAAATCTCTAAAATCCCTAACAACAGTTCAGTTGTGACAGATGATGTTAAATAGCTACGTGGGCTGGGTAGTTTAGCAGTATGCAAAATGACTAATGAAAAAACATCCAGGCTTAATAATTTTTTATTAAACACAGAACTACATACAAGTAAAACAGCAATAAATGCCACTGTTTTGGACCCCTGACTGTGATGGGTGCATAGCTCTGTGCAGGTTTGCAAAACTGATAGGAATCAGAGAAGCAGGAGGAAGCTGCCTTTCCTTGCACCACTTTCCATCACTCCCCCTGGCACTGTGGCAGTATTCGCACTTTTCAAAAGCATACCCTCTTTGAAGTCTGCCATATACAGACATATCAGACATTTAAAACACATAAAGAGATAAGGGAGGGCAAGCAACCTTTTTCCTCAAAGGAAGACCTTCCTCTGTTATATCCCATCTGTGCAGTTCTGTCTCGAGAACTCTACATCCTCAGAATTTTTCCTGCTCTATTTTTTCCAGGAAGAAAGATCAGTGACATGTATTATAGGACACAGAAGCTTCTGAAGAGCTTGCATTTTTTGAAGGGAAACTAAAGAATCATCCTCCAAGTTCTACCCCTATCATTGACAAATGACTTCTAAACTACTCCTAAAATCCCCTCTTTGTGTATACTGTCTTTACTTTCCTTCCCTCTCTATGAGAACACATGTAGTTTAGAACTTACTTAAAACAGACCCTAGTGAAATTAACATTATTTTTGTTAAATTTGAATGGAATTTGTACAATGCATGTGGGGGGAAAAAAGATTCTATTTCTTAGACCAGAGATAGGCTAGAGTATATAATCCTACCAGCTGCCAGTCCCAAGTTATACAATTCCATTTTCAGAAATGGCTGTACCTAATATTGTTTTGCTTCCATTTTCAGAGAAATCCATGTGCAACTTCAATTATGTTGGTTTGTATTGTGTGTACTGCATGTGCTAGCTGACCAAAGCAATCACTGTACTTGTCATTTAAGTGCCAGAAGTGCTTTTTTTCAGTCTGCACATGGCCTCCACAGCTTTTTCCATTATGTTAGTAATCTTTTATTTGTTAATCACACTGAGAAGACTGCTGTTAAAGTAGAACACTGTGGAGTTACCAGATGTATGTGCACAGAACTTCCAATGCCCTCTAGTGTTTCTTGCTTGCAAATTAATATTTATAGTCTGAAAAATTTTTAGCATGGTTGGTTAGTTGGGTTTTTAAGTCCCTCTGTGGATCCTGAAAACAAATCCATTGTAAATAGAGCCATATCATGAAACACAGAAGACTAAGCAAAACCGTCCTCAACTGAGATAGGATATGGAATGTTTTCAGTGTTTGAAATTAAAACAGAGAATAGCAGGACTCTCAACTTCTCTTGCAAACTTTGAGACCCCATTTACTGGTAAACCCATTCATCCAGGACATGCCTGCACAAGAAATGTGATATATCTACAGTCACACAGTGAGAAAGAAGCCATGACACTACCTATAGCTAACAAGCGAATCTTCCAGAGATTTGGGGCACAGGATTAGATAGCTCTGTCTGTGCAATGCCACAGTCTCCTTTCAGCTGTGTAATCCTATGCACTGGATCAAATGACTAAGTGTATCTGCTATAGGGAGGAAATTGAGGAAGTAGGAGACCATGTCATATCAAAGTGCCTTGATAAGATGGAAGGCAGGCAAATAGCTGAGATTTCAGAGACCAGAAGAAACTAAAGTTGCACGATAGTTTGATTACAATTGTGTTATCTTAGTAAGAGAGAGCATCCTGTCCTAAACAACTCCATGACTATCCTGATTTTTATGTGTGTACAGTGTAAGAAATGGATGCTGGAAGACAACGGGCAATCAAGTCAAGACATGACACAATGTATTTACAAAGTTCTCTCCCAAATGACAGAAATCATAAAGACTACATTAACACCAGGATTTTGTCATCTAGCTAGCAACTATCTAAGAAGTAACAACTATTTTTAGACCTGTGAATGCTTTGCTTTCCTGATACGTAGCACAGCAGCAGTAATGTATCATTACAGCACTCTGCCCGAGCTAACGAGCTTTGATCACACTTTTAGGGTCAAGCAACTATCTATCTCATACAGTATTGCTCTTACTGTGTAAGTTTTTGGCTTGGTAGCTGAGAGATTTCTACCCTCCTGCTGTGTGCATTCAGGAAGATATGCCCTTACATTAGCTCTCTTTAGCTTCCTGGTCAGCAATTTCTGAACATAAAGATGCTTAGTTCTGCCTCATTAGCATGAAAAATACTATTTTTAGTTATTTTTAATACTTCAGACACATAAAATTAAAACAAAACAAAAATTCCAGAACAATGTTGTGACAAATTCACAAACTGTCCCCTAATCATTTATGACAGTTTATCTAGTTATCAGCTTGTTTATTTTATGAATGTATTGGCGTTTGTTGTATGAATGTATTGGTTTTCTAAAAATAATTTTCTTACTTCACAAAAAATTACATGCAAGTCATCTTTAAAAAGTAACATAATCAAAACAGAGACACACAAAGTGGTGTTTATGGGACAAAGTGATCACAAAGTTACTATCAGTCACTGAGGAGGAAAGAATGGTAAACTGCGACACAGAAAAACAAAACATCAAGCAGAAATAAACGTTCTTGTTCTTTCATGTTCTTCACAGTAAGTAACAGTCAACAGCAGTTAACCTTTTTGCTAATATATAAAGTTTTATGGCAGTTTGTCATCCTATAGCTTCAGCATTCAATAGTTTCAGCAGAAACAAAATTAGGCTCAGCGCTTTTCCCAAGTGGTTTTATTTACTGTTTAAGGGCAAGGTAGGTTAGGAGAGACACAGCTAAGCTTTGGGGGAAAGGTTTTATTTTCAGTTTTAATGTTGAGATGGCGGTTCGCTTTTATTGTTTGTGCAGTCTTCAGAATCAGAAAGCCTTAAGAGTGACAGCACAGCTGGAGACTGAAATCTAAGCTATAATTCTAGGTAGCTTCAAGATGTAGCTGGAATTTAGGATTCCTGCTGGGATGTGACATACAAAGGATTTTTTATACTTTCCATGGGCTTCAAGTGAGGACTGTATAAATACTAAATAGGAAATAGATGATCTAAAAATGAGATGCTATCCTTAATTCTCTTATTTGAAGAATATACAATATAAATATATAATGCCTAGAAATTGAATTCTTAGGGATACGTCCTCGGGCACTTAACTTCCCATTGATTTTGACAGGTTTTAGGCATCTGAAGTCCTTTCAGGATGTAGGTCTTAACCTCAATTATGCTTTTAATTCTGAGCACCATGAGGAAACCCAGAAATAATTAGAAACAAAGAAAAAGGGTGGCAAAGTTCATTTTTAGCTGTAGTTCTTCAGCACCCTCAAATCTACATCAGCTGAAGAAAAGTCTAGGAATCAGATTTTAATCACTAACTTTTTACACATGTCCAGAATGTTTAAGCTACAAGAACTTTTTAAAAATTCCCTAAAAACTGGTAAATAATGAATAAAGACTTAGGGGAAAAAAAAAAAAAGTGCCTATAAGAAAGAAGGGCCAGGAAGAGTTAATAATAGAGGTAGTAATAACATTGTGTCCCTAATCATTTGACCTGAAATTGTGATTGTGAAAGGCAGTAGTTTATCTGTACAGCAATAATCTCAGAAAAGTAATTGGAGTTGATCGTAAAAACTTTGCTCAGCACCAGGTGGTGCTATTCTGCTTTCTTTAAAAATTTTGTGAGCTACTAAAATATTTACATGTTAAAAGATTAACCTCCAATTAAAACTAAATGAGTGAGAAAAGTATTTATTTTCTGAGGCTATAAGTAAACTGTGACTGCTTTCGGTGTTATGGATTTATATATTTAAGAAGCAGGGAATTCTCAGCGCACCTGATAGGAAAATTTAAAAATACCTTAGCTTTTAAAATAATCCTATTTACCTTACGATTAAACTACTTACTTATAGAAATTGTTTAATCCATAAAAATTCTACATGTGCTTTTTTGAGGATCTCGCACAAAAAAAAAAGAAAATTCATCTTAATCCAGAAACGCTGGTTGCGAGATGGCACATACAAAGTTAGCGTATTTGCTTGCAAATTTTTGAATTACAGACAGGCTGTCTGATCAGTGTTTCATAATATTCCTTTCCTTCAGAGTTAAATAAGATTAATACACATTCTCAACATTGCTTTTACATGAATATATAACAGGATGGTTTTTGCCAGGTGTTACTGTCAATGATTGTGAAATACACTGCATTGTCAGCCCCAAATATTAATAAGCTTGAGTCAAATCATTAACCATTAGATTTCTTTTTAATCATGAGATCTGAAAATAATAAAAGTATGGTTTTGTCTTCTTACTTAGTACCAATAAAGTTGAATTCTCATGTTTTACTTTGAAACCGCTAGGACTAGGTATAGGAATAATTTTCTTCAAAATAAAACTGAATTTTCACATGTGGCTGGAAGATGGACTTGCAAAAAAGTATTTATTTTGGGGGGAAAAAAAATCAAGGACAAACATTCAAGTAAAGTTTTTGCAAACAAAACCATAATGCAACAACATCATGCTGCTCGCATTAGATGAGACAGGCAAACAGGGATGCTTGCAGCTTGAAGGAAGAAAAAGGATGGAAGGAGTGAGCTAGCTGAACACCAAAGTCTTTGCCTCCAGAAACTCAGACAAGTCCAGAAGGTGGGAATAAGAGGGAGAGTGTGCCTTAAAATCAATTCTAGAAAATAAATATGGGGTCAAAGTTAAAGGATTTTTTTTTATTTAACATGTTTGCCAGATATTCTTATACTCTGCCCAGATGTTCATATAAAACATAAGTTGCCCCTTTTTATGGTTTTCATCTATTTCTCAGAGGACCAGATCATCACAAACCATATTTACAGAAAAATTTACAAGAACTTTATCAGCTTCAGTTTAACAAAATCTGATTGTTTTATCAGTCTTTACAATATATCAATAATAATTTTGGGATAGCCTTTTCAGTTAGATTTAGATGCCTCATTAGTACAAAAAACTGTCTTAGAGGAAGTAATGAGAATCCAACAAATTATTTTAAAGGCCATGAAGTAGCTACATGTTGCCATTGTATTCCCACTATTCTACAAACTGAAAAGTCTTTGGAGAGGGGAAATGATAGACTGAGATGAAATGAGTGACATCCTATGCTGCTTTTCAGTTTACCACTTACCCCTTGGACTAATGGTTTACTCATGGACTATTAATTCTTATTTTCAGGGGTTCTTGTATTGCTGACTTCGCCAGTTTGTCAAAAGCATTGCCTTTATGGCTGGTTTTGAAGGGATCCCAGAATTAGAGGAAATTTGTTTGACAAATAAACTGGATTTTCTCTCTTGCTGCTGGAAGGCTGAACTGAAGGCAGACACAACAACCGCATACAGTATTTAGTGCCCCTGCGCTCCGAAGACAGATCATTAAATTCAGCATAGCGGAGCTAAACCTTCTGCTCTCTGCAGTGCAGTGCTGATATAATACAAGTGAGTTAACAGGCCAAAAACTTGGGGAACACAGCTTTTTCCATACAGAGAGAAAAAAAAGGATATTTAAGTGATGCAATAACAGCAAAATCTCTGTGTGTGTGTTTTTTTTTTTAATATGCATCTAGCCTCAATTAGAATGAAAAGCAAATCCAGAGGTCGATAATCCATATTTGATCCTGTCAGAAGTGAAAACTATAGTATTGCCTCTGCTTCCTATAACCTTAATAGCTGGGTGTGGAAAGGAAGCAAAGCTTGGAAACATCTCCTTGGCAAAAATACCCTACCAAACCCATCCCTTAATCTTTCAAACACAGCAACAGACAAGCAGTAGCAGCCTGAGTATGCATCTTCTGGTGAGTGAGAGCCTGTCCTGTTATCTGAGAACAAATATCCCCTCCACAAAATTGCCACCACTATTCACCATTAATCAGCAGAAGATCAAGTAATACTAGAAATAAACCACTGTAAGCTTGAAGAATGGTTCTACACAGAATGGCAGAATTTATGCATATTCGTTCTTGATGATTCTGAAGAACTATATTCACTAACGCAAATCACTGTCTGTTACTAATCTTTGCAGTTATTCTTAAGTTTTTAAGATAGTAAAAGCATATTTGTTAATGAACCCACTTACCAGAAAAGGCAATATAACACAACACAGAACAATCAGCACTAACTGATCAGATTCTTTTATGGGTTTTCATCCCTTGTGGTAATGTAGAGCCCCTGCTCGCCTACTACATCTGAAGGTAAACAATCTCCTATTTAAAAGTAAAAGGTAAACTACACATGACCCAGTCAGATGGAAAAAAAAAAAATCCTTAGGTTGTCAAATCTCTGTATTTTCAGATGAGTAAAAAATGTGATCTCTCATTCATCATTGCTGGATCCCTTCAGTTACCGTAGCTTAATGCAATAGATGTGTGAACTTGACACTCAGCTGCCGCAGTTTATAGCTTGGCATAACAAAATAAATGGAAGGAGATGGGGTCTAAAGTGAATATGCTGGACTGTGAATTGCAGCCAGTACATGCATTGTCAGTGCCTGTTCTGCTGCCTCTATTACAGGGGTAGTTTCATAAGCAAAGGGGTGAGGAAGGATAGAATAGCCAGGAAAGTAACCTTGTGCTCAAATAACAATTTGCCATAGCCCTTAGTTTGGGAACTGAGTAGAGTAAGGTACAGTCTCCCTTACTGATAGGTGTAATTGAGCAGAAAAAAATAGCTTTTTCTACGAATTTATCACCAGGACAAAAAAATGTTACGAACAAAAATGATCTAAAAGAGACAAATCCTCCAAATCTTCCCTGCTCAGCACTTCTAATTTAATTCTAATTCTTACAATCTTGTCACAACTTTTGTCTTATCTGGATGGAGTCACACTCAACTACTTTCTTTCAAGTCTCATACTTAACCCATCGTGGGTCAGCAGCCAACAATAGCCCACAGTTGGCTACTGCCAGGATATTGGACTCAGAAGTATGTGTTTCCTCAAGAGAAGGGAGCTGATTAATAATTATCTAATATTTGCCCCTCCAAATTCCATGCAAGGAATGGCGTCTCTTCTGAAAGATTTCAGCTATCCTCAGAGTGCTATCATCTCACGGCTAATGATATAAATGACAAATCGTACACCTGAAGTAATGATAATCTGATTTCCATCTTGTGCAGCCAATGAAAACAGATTGGTCTTTGATTCCTAGGCACACTAAAACTTACTAGCCAAGTCAAGGAAATCAAAGGTCTTCAAATATAGCAAAAGTAGCTTTACTACCTCTTTCAGTCTTTTCCAAAAGGAGATGATGATTCAAAAACTTCTGAGCCTGTCAGCACAGGAAATAGTTTCATAATCAAGAGCCTAAAAACTGTTTCTTTAAGAAAAAACCCCACACTAGACTCACAGAAGAGATCTCTGTAATAAGCATGGCATCATAATACTTTGCTATGTCTTTTTTTATACATATATATCAGAACCACCAGAATTGCTCTTTAACAAAGCAGAAGGGCTTTCATAAGGCAGTTCAACTGGCAGTAAAAGTACCACAAACGGAAGGGGAGGCCAGGCATGCTACAATTATTCTGTATGCAGGGTGCCTGTTAAAATTCTTTTTTGTTGTCATTGCTCTTTTTTCAACCTGGTTAAAGTTCCTTCTTCCCCAGTCCCTAACGGTTTTGTTTCTCTGCATTGCAGCACTTTTTAATCTTTCTCCAGTTGCATGTATTTCACTGGATGCAGGAAATATGCTGTAATGCCATGTTCTCTATACGTAGTTAAATACAAGAGCTGACAGACTTCAAATGGAATGGTGACCTTCCTTTTTCTGTGGCCTATTGTACCCATGCTAAAATCTTGCAGAAAATACGATATATTTTAGTGAAATGTCAATCTGTAAGACTTAACTAAAATAATTCTTGTAAGTGTCAAAGGCTGGGGGATTTGCAGAAGTTGTGTTAGAGGATTAATCTTAGCTCAGAATTCTGTCTTTAACTTAAGAAACTTATGTGCCACTAAGGTAAGCTAAATATATTCAGGAAAACAATATGGTTCTGAAAGTATCCACTGTACCACTTTTGCATTTCTGCTCCTCTTAATTTCCAGTTGTGTCATCCATAAATATTGAGCCTAGGCACACCAAATGTGGTAAAAGTTGTAATTCATATCAATTTCTATTTGATTTTAAAATTAGTAATTTTGCCTGTTTAGCAGCAGCATGGTGCTGTTGGATCTGTCATTTCATAAGCTACACAAAATCTAAGTAACCTTTTTTAATTTTGGCAGGTTTTGAGGCTCTGTTTATACTTACATGTTCTAAGTTCTGCTGAATTGTAAGCAATTCTAATAAAGATCTTCACAATCCATTTTAAGCCCATGTAAAAGTACAATATTAGTAGCAGATGATGTTATCATTAAGCTCAGCATTAGGTCAGTAGTTGTAAGAAACACAAAGAATGAGAAGGAACCCAGGGACAAAGAAAAGCTGACGAGCATCTTGGAAAGGCCTTCTGGCAATGCAGTGTGATTTTGATGGTAATGTTCGGGGTTTTTTGTTGTTTTCTACCAGTAAATGCCAGACCTAGAAGTGGGTTTTGTGTTGCCATAAGTGAATTGGGAAAACACACCCCTGTTGTGCACAAAATTAAACATCTCTGCTCCCTCGGGGAATAAAAATAACACTAAGAGTGAAAAAAATATAGCAAAGTAAATGTCTGCAGCTTTTTGCTCTGCTGCTCTTACATAATGCTGTTCTGAAAACCACATTGTACAGGACTGATGGGAATCTAGCGGTCCAGATAAGCTGCTGAAGTCCCAGATCCACATGAAATTCTAGCCTAAAATTTATAGCCTCAGTATGCATGTGTAGGGACCTTTTCCTCTCATTTGCTTGAGGAAAATACACACAAGTGCTAGCAGCTCTTACTCCCAACCACACTGCTGGGAGATGCTGAGCTGCCAAAGGCTGATTAAGTTCAAAGAGAAGTTACAAAATATTTTTGATTAATCAATCCTAGCTTAAGCATCATCAGATAATCTTTGGGGTTTTTTTTTCAATTCAGTATGTAGACAAGGGTGAACACAGTTTAAAGTGACCTGCACTGTCTCTTCTCCACTTTCACACAGCTCAGTTACCACAGCAGACACACTGTGAAGACAGAAAAGTAGCTATAACTCTGAATAGGAGGAAAAATTCTAACCTTGCCATCTGATCCATACTTCCAAGAACATTTGCATGTGAAATATTCTAAGCTTCAGATCACACATTGCCCACTGGCGCAATCACCTAGAAACATGGATTGTGCCTAAGTGTTTTTTTAGAGTGATGGGGACACATCTACCATGCAATTTCCGTCAGCTTTCTGAAACCAAGATGTGGGTATTGCAAGTTCTTTGCACAGTACCCACTGCAGAAGCATTATGCTTATTTTAATACTATACGTCCCAAACTCATCCAGCCACTGCTACTTAGACCCAAAATCCTGGTATGCCTTCAGCTTCCCTAGCACCATAGCCCTAGTGCTGAAGATCATGACAATGGTTTTATGGTTGTAATCCTAGATAGTACTGCTGCTGTTGCTCACCGCAGTGGATGATAGTGGTTCCCACATCTTTGACAGTAGTAGAATTCAGAGGAGACTGTCCTTCTCTTGAAGCGTCTAGCTGGTATCAAAGAAAGAAAGCAAGCAGAATTTTAAAAAGCAGAAAATGGTAAGATAGTAAAATTTTTGAGTCACACTACTTGGTGAGAATCCCAGCCACAGACTCATGGTAGTTCTGCATTCACCCTCTCCAAATGGAGCTGTTGCCACTGTCAACAGCCAAAGTCTTCAGGAAAGCTGAAGCTGTTACTCCATGTAATGGCCACATCCCACGGAGCTGGGTGCTAAAATATTCAATGGCTTCCAATTTGTTCTCCATTCTGTATCATGCTAATGGTCCTCCTCTTCATGGTATTTCTGGGAAACAACATCATTGTTGTGTTGCTATAATTATTTCAGACACAGTAACTGAGAGAAACTAAAACCAATGCTCTTAATAACTGATTACACTGATTGCAAGACCGTATTAGCTATTGATCTTAAATCAACTATAGAAGAAAATATGGAGGAGATGACCACATCATGAAAAATTCTAAACATTAGAGAAAACTGATTGCTTTGTAAAAGGGAGCAGAGAACTTAAATGATGGCAATTCATGGGCAAGAAATAAAAATGGCGAATATATGGGTCACACCACTTTTATACATTCACATCCCTGTTCGTTCAATATACCGTGTCAGAATTTTGCAGATGGGAAACCAGTAAGGAGTCCTGTAACCCAGTAATCATCTGAAAGTGCTTGTAATTACTGTTTTGTGAAACAGGGAAACAAAGACTGGATTAGATTTGGTGGGATTGATAATTTTTCATATTAATACTGAAGGAAATAGAATCAACTGGGCAATTCCATTATTTTAACCAACAGGAAAACATGTGGGGAAAAATGGGAGCTGTGGATGCAGCTCTGGGGAAAAAAATCTACAGCTGCAGTTCGGAATTATTTTACTGCATTTATATGAAACCTGTGTTTTCAGGGTTTGATAGTTCCCGAGAGAAACAATACAGTGCAACAGCGTGAGGCAGCCCCGCTCGGCGGCCGGTCAGAGGTGTGGGACAGCCCCCCCGGCGGTGGCAGGCGGCAGCAGACCACCATCTCTTCAGGACCAGTCCCACTGTCTCCCCAGCTCCGTGGGACGCGTTTCCCGCGTGCTCCGCGGCGTGGCGCCGGCGGGCTCTAGGACCGCGCGGGAGGCGCGGCTGAGGCGGGCGGGTTGAAGGGCTCCCACCTGCCCGCGGCCGCCCGCAGTCCCCGGTGCCGCGGGGCAGGCGGCGGCGGCGGAGCGAGCGAGCGAGCGAGCGATGAAGGGGCCGCGGGCGGCCGCGATGTTCGGGGTGGGCAGGTACAGCATCCCGCGGCCCGTCACCAGGAACCTGGAGGACCTGGACTCGGTGCAGAGCGTCCTGCTGCACAGGTCAGTGGCGGGGACGGGGCGGCGGCTGCGGCAGCGCCCCGGGCGAGGGGGCCGGCAGCGAGACCCGCGGGGCGGAGGCGACCCCCCGGCTCTCTGGGGGGCTCCCCGCCGCAGCCTTTTGTTGTCGAGGCAGGGAGCGAGAAGGGCCGCGTCCCTGCCTCCCTTCACCTTCCCCGGGCAGGGGAGGCGCCGTGCCCGCGGACGCGGGGCGGGGGCGGCCGGGCAGCGGGAGCTGGGGCTGCCCCGGGGCTCACGGGAAGGGAAGGGGGAGCTGCCGGCGGAGCACCGACTCGCCCCCGGGCTTCCCCCCCTCCTTGGGAAGCGGTGGACCTGCAGGTGAGGGGAGCTCCCCTTACGCGCTCTTGAAGGGTGCCCCGCAGCCTGTGCGGGACCGCATGGGAGCCCAGGGGCTACGTCTGGACTTCTTACACGTGGAAGGAAACGGGTTGACAGAGGGGAACTCTGTTGCATCGATTCTATAAGCATTTTGAACTCCTCCTTAAGGGGAGGAAAAGAAAAAATACCTTAACTCGCACGCAAATCCAAGATGGGCACTCCTTAAGTGGATGTGCAGGAGGCACAGTGCACGAGGAGAAGCTGTTTTTTCCCCTGCCTTCACCGTCCCTAACGTGCAATTCTCCACAGTACCCCCCACAAAGAAATCTCGACAATAAGTTCTTACCCAATAGGCCAATGCAGCACTTTCAAAGCCAACATCAATGCCATTTTCTTTGCGCTGGCTGAGAGCTGCTTAAACTTTACAAGGAACACACCATCCCATTCAGCAGTGTCCAAGAAAGGCTCATCTCCACTTGTTCTGTAAAGTGCCCGTTTCCTAACATGTTTTCTCGGCTACATTGATTTATTTCCTACTGCAGAGAAAAACTACACTCTCTCCCAGTGCCAACTCCAAACAGCTCTTGCTATGGAAACTAACAACTAATTATTAACTCAGCTTCTTTCTCGCTCAAAGCAGCAAACTGTATAGTCGCTTAAAATCCATTCCTGTGAACACTGAGTATGGAAACACTGAGTGCAGCAAGGAGGGCACGCGGGAATCGGCCTGTTCCTGCATTGCACTCTGAAGCCGCTTCATAAGCAATAAATGTGCCATATGCTACCAGGGGGCCCTTTGGTATCGGAAACCCTGCGCATGCATTTGTCAGTGACTTAACAGAAAATGTCCCATTTCAAAGTTGGATTAAAAACAGGCTGCCCCGTGGTATTGCTTATATTAGTATACTTTCAGTGTAATAAGGTACTAGTCATACTTGAAACATTTGCATGTTGACTGACTGCAAATAATGGTTTTCTTTCATGCTTGACATGCCTGCTATGCATAGCAGGTGATCCTAAAAAAAGCCGGTAGATTTAAAGGGAAGTAAAAACAATAGGAAAAATCTTATTTGAAATTACAGCTGCTTTTTTATGCTAGAGGGAACTCTTAACTCTCTATACTGTTTTCCAAAAGAATGAGATGGGCTGAACTAGTCTCCCTGAATTCTTCGTGGCAGTCTTCTGTTGGTTTTATGTTCTTCTAAAATACTTTCTATGATCCAGTTGTATAGAGGGAAGTTAATACAGAAAGCTTAAAAAGTCAGAAAGAGCAGTCTATTTTATTTATTGAGCACTGGAGTGTTTTCTTAAAAAATTTCTGTTCCTTTGGTCACAGAGGTACCTTTCATTCTCCATTTAGTCTGTTTATATGTAAATACCCCAATTAAAATGACAGTCCAGTATCACTATTCAATTCATGCCACTTTGCTATGGATGGTCTCTATGCAGTAATGTCAGAAAAGCTGTGAACAGAAGATTTTGTAATCGCAATCTTATTCGTGTAGTTTTATGTAAACCTTGTAATCACAAAATCTTTATTAAGGAATGCCTGTGAAGTGTGCCTTTTGTCTCTTAAGTAAAGAAAGGCTTTGGCGGGGCAGGAGAAAGCTGTATTGTCATTGATCTTGGAAAAAAGAGGAACTTATTTCTGTCTCATTTTCGCTGACGCTGTGCACTGGAGGAATAAAAAATCAATAGGAATCAATAGCTGAAAATTCTGGAATGTCACTCCTTAGCAATCCAGATTTTCTGTTAGTTTTTCTTCCGATGTTTGAGTAAAGCAGGTGTTAGCAGCAAAAACCAGAACTGTTAAAGAAAAATGAAAATATTTCCTTCTCGGTTTTATCTGCTTGTAATGTATCATATCTGTAATAGATCATGTTACGTCTGTCCAGTTGTTGATAGAGCCTTCCTGGAAATATTATCTGATTTGAAAACAAGCAGAAAGGAAAAAAAATGAAACAACAAGAAGTCACTTAGGCCTTCTTATTTCTTTATCAATAACGAAGAGCTGTAATTTGAAGTATGGAAGGGGAAGGGCAAAGCAAAGGGACACTCAAAACGCTGTTGATACACGTAGTCAGTGTGAGGAAGACAGATTGAACTATAGTCCAGGTATATCAGGGAGATTTGTCTCGCAGTATTATTATGGCTTGTTTATACTGCCTACACTGGACAAAAGAGCCAGAAAGGTGGCAGATCCAGTTGTTGGAGAATTCCCCCAGTTTGGAGCGCTGTTCAGATAATACAGAGCAGCACCGCAGCCTGTGTTCTTCCTCACCCATGCTGGCATTTAGCAAGGGGAATGACCCTGAAGAAGAAGGGGAGATTGCTGAAAAACCAGGGATCTGATACAATTCCTGGATAGTGCACTGGCACCTCACGGGCATAAGTTGGGTACTCCTAAGTATCAGGTAGGATTCACTCATAGCAGAGGGAGGGTTAGTTTGCCCCAGTATACCAGAAGCATAACACTGTCCCGGTTTTCAGTCCTGTGTTGAGAAGAGCTCAACTACAGCCACGATTCAGGCCCAACACACCTGCTGAATCTGAATTGGTGAAATCAGTCTGGCATATCATCAGTGAATAGCGGATCCTGGTAAGATTTCTAAGATGAGGCCTGACAATAGAAAACCAAACAGGACAAGTTAGAATAGTCATAAACATAAATCCTAAATTTCCCTGTGCTCTTCCATCTAGCCACTAGGAAAGACTGTAACTCCAGCCTCACTTCTTTATCATCAGGTTGAAAAAATCAGCTGTCAGTATGTGACAATGGAAAAATGTTAGTAGTTTAAATCGGACGGTGGTTGAAGTAGGAGTTGGTAAGTATCCATGCAAAAGTACCAAAAAGTAGAGTTATGCCTCAGCTATTTTCCTCCTTTATTAGAAAAGACCAGTATATCTCTTTGGTGTGTCTTACACGCTGTCCTCTTTTAACTACGATCTACTCCTGAATATAAATGGGGATCAAGGTAGACCGTTATTTTTAAAGCACAATAGCTTTTGAAGCATGTTAAGCCAAAAAAGTAACAAGGAACTCTTGTTCTGAAATTAATTTCCACACATGGATTTAGTTCCTTGCAGGAACAGCTAATCAGAACAACCTTAAGGCGAAAGAGAGTGCTTTTTAATTATCCACTTTTAAATGCTCGTTAACCAGTTGTCCAGTAAGGGTGAGTAGTAGTATTGATGCCACTGATGCCCTGTGGCAAATTTTTACCATCTGCTTGTTAATAACAGCAACCTAGCATAGAAGGCTTATGGGTTCCTTAGCAAGAAGCATCAGCCCAACTCCTTGCATTAAGGGTAAAGGATCTGCCAGAAGACAAATTATTTCAAGTCTTTTCCTAATATTTATGCACAAGAAATGAGAGGCTTTCCTCTCAAGAGGGAGTGTGTGGGAAAATCTATGTCTTCACTAAAATAAAATCCTGCTGTGTGAGATATATTATGTCTTGCGATCTTTAATTGTTCCCACAGCAGCAAAAATTCTACATTTATTTCAGAAAAATACTTAGGTGACTCCCAACTACCTCTCTCAGAGGACCAAAATCTTCCATCATCCTTTCTTTCACGATACGGTTATCACTATAAAATAGCAAGTAGTGCAAGACTGCCGCCTCCTTTTTAAAGAGCCTGTATTTCTCACTTATTGAGCAAACAACTGGAAACAATTAACCAACTCTTGAACTCAGTGAAATTTAACATAACTAACACAGGACCATCTGGCATAGACTATCACCTCTCTACAGAAACACTTCAGTGTGCTGTTCGGTGTATTAAAAGTGCTTGCAAATATAAGCAGAATTAAGGAGGGCGGGGACAGCGTATCCCACCTACCTCTATTAAAATTCTAACTCCTGCAGTATTCCTCTTAAAAAAGCATAACTCATGAGGCTCTTTGGGAATGCTGTTTATGCAGACTATTTTGTTTTCACAAAGTAAATTGTTTGGGAAGTGGGGTACTTTTAAAATCTTTTTTCCACCTGTTCTTCTGGAAGCGATAGAAGGAATGAAAGTTGGTGCATATCTTGCATTCTGACAATTGGAAACAAAGATCTGATTATTTTTTTTTTTTAAGAATTGTCTGCCATGCATGGATTATATACTTTGTGTGAAGTGGTGGTTGCCAGCTCAGATAGGAAAAAAACTTAAATTATCTACCATATCCTGACCTAAACAGAATGAAACCATAGTAGAACAAACTTTTTTTTTTTTGTTTAGGTAGGGAAAGTGTCTGTCTCCTCCTTTGGATAGGTTTATAGTCTTAAAATCCACTCAACAGTGACTTATCTGTAAAATCAGGTCTTGTACAGGCACTTCAGAATGGCCACAAAATTTAATATAGGTATCTCTAACTACTCCAGTGGAAGCCTTAATCACATGTATATGAGTCCAAAAACATTTCTGTCTGTTAATTCACTTGAACTCACACTTATTAACAAACAGTTTCAAGCACAGGAATTTCATACCAGAATTCTGTGACTTCTACATAGTGCTCCAGGACTATAAAACCTCGCTGCCGAAGCTTTGCAAATATCCCACTGAGCGGAGATTAAATCCAACGCATTAAAAATGTTCCAACAATTATTCTTCATCCCTCCCCTTATTCACCATGCGTGTCCTGATAGGTTTACTGACATAGCTACACAGCAAGTTGTCTGCGGGGTTGCCATGGGTCTTGTTTTTCATGGATGTGAATAATTTAAGTCCTGAAAACTGAGTAGGTTTTTTTCCCCTCTCTCGCGACTGTGCATAATTTTGCATTTGTAGACTGCATTGACTGCTTTAAGGTGCCAAGTCATCTCGCTTGTTTGTGTCTGTCTCACATCCTTGCCTCTCCTCCCCTAACCTAACTGCTTTCCTGACTAACCGAAAGAGAAGTTATCTTCCTTTCTCACGACTCTTTAAATGATTATAATGGAGTATAACATAAAGCATGGAAGTATTTTACTGCTAACCATTTGACTTGATAAAAGTTACTATTTACCTCATGTTTCTTTCTCCAGATCAGTTTCTGATTATAAGCAATGCTTTGAGGCTCGCCCCAAGACTATGAGTTTCATTAATAGTCTCTTTTATGGAACTCTTGCTGAGACCTTGATATCAGACCACTAAATAAATAGCCTGTTCTTCATTATGTGCTCCATATTGACCCACTGAAAGACTTCCAAGGGACTCAGCTGTTTGTTTTGAGGAAGTAAACAGGGAGGGTGGGCACTTTGAAATGTTTATTATTATTATTGCCAGCCAAAGGAGGCAGGCGAGCTGCCCTTTCTGCCAGATGCTGCATTAAAACTGCAATTTACCTCCTTCCCGAGGCGGGCAGTGTAATTACTGCTTATCAAAGCCTGGTTGCTCGGAGGCTGGTGGCCGGCGGCGGGGTTCTCCTCACAGGCGGCGGCCGCGACCGTTAACGTTC
>VZSZ01005511.1:1737001-1766745 GCA_013398815.1 Ibidorhyncha struthersii
CTTTCCCTCTCAGGTTGCCCCGCCGTAGCGGAGCCCGCCGAGGAGGCGGTGGGTGGGCGGGCCGGCCGCGACCGAGGGGGAGCCCCCGCCCGGTACTGTGTGCGGAGTCGTGCTGTTTTTACTAGGAGAGAACGCGTTGTGCTGTGCGAGAGTGGGTCTCTGTCAGAACCCCAAAAGGGGGGTGGGGAACCGGCAGCGGTGGTTCAGCTGGCGGGCAGCCCGCGGGTCCATCCCTCCCGCCCCGCAGGGCGCTGCCTGAGGGAGAAGGGAAAGAGGGACCTGCCTCGTGTATTATAAGTGCTTTAGCATCGGGGATGCAGCCTTCCTGTTTCAGTGGGCTGCCTTTTGGGAAATGGTAGTTGAGGAGACAACTCTGTAATACCGATACATATTTTAAAGTCATGTATGCAGCCACTGGGGTTTTCATTTCTTTCTTCTTTTTTAACTTGTACAAAAACTTACTCTCGGTCTGTTCCCTGTATTAAAGCAACTCTGCTTGACAGTTCAAATGTATATTTCCAGGTCTAATCAACAGCATTTTATTTGGCGTGTTATTTTCGTTATGTAATGCCGTGAAGAAGAAAAAGAAGATTTCAGTGGGAGAGGTTTGAAGTGTGTCTAAGAATACTTGGGTTTGTAGTTGTCCCATACCTCTGGCTCAGTAAGAGCCAAAGCTGTTGGATGTACGCCTACCTAACTTTGTTTCTGTGTTTATGAGCCCGAACTCAGCTGTAACACATTTCTGCCTGAAGCCATGCCTTTTTTTTTTCTTTTGTGTGTGTTTGGGTTTTTGTCTTTTCCAATTCTTTCATCTAAAATGCCTATTTACTGGCGTTCTTTGTATGCGCTCAGCAGATAAAGTTGCGTTCCACAGTTTTCAATACAAAACACAATGTATAATACCATTGGATAAATTGAAATGCATCTTTTCTATCACTGCATCAGCAGAACTGTGAAGCTCTAATTTTAGGTCCAAATGGTTTCTTCTGTTGGACCTATAACACTTCAGCCTTCTGAGTACAGAAACAAGAGGTTAAGATGGGACTTGTAATGAAAAGGGCAGGAGAAACAGTACAGTTTTGTAAAGTAACAGGTACAAAGAAAGGTCTTTTAGCTGTTTTAAGATAATGGCGTTTGTTCCTCTATAGATGATCTGTATGTGATTTTATAATCAGCCATATTTGATTAAATTAAAGAAAGAAAAACTTTGGGAATGGTTTCTGAATTAAAAGTTAATGACTTCCATAATAAACTTCTGACAGTTGAAACTGTGCAGCTTGATACCGCAGCTAACGTGGGCAAACCAGGATACACCAAGGAGCATTCACGCGAGGGTAGAAACGGGTGATCGGAGTGCTTTTGTCAGACCCGTGTGATTTTTGTGCAAGGCCTGTTTCCAGACAGAGCTGTGAAGTGAAAGCTTACATACGCCGTTGTGAAAGTAGTGTGGTGGTTTTTCAGTCTCGTCTATTTTAACAGAGTTTAACATTTGCTGTCACTTTCACTAACTGCGATGGATCAGAACCCCTCTAGGCAGCCATAGCTCTTAAGAGGATGGCGGGTTTGCGTATACCAAATTGATGCCGCAGTCTGAAGCTATACTTTGTCGTTGCATAGGCAAAGGTTGGGAAAACTAAAGGTGGTGATGATCTTAGTTTAATGTCCTGGTTTGAGGTAAGTATCGTGGGTGGAATTTAATCATACAGTGCAGTAAAATATTTAACCCTTGATTTGTTGTTTTCTTTCATTGCTTGAAAACAAGGCTCATAGATGTTAACTGTTTATTGTTTCTGAGTTTACATGGGTGAGAACAGTCTTCTCTTGCTTCAGAATCAGAACTTGGTTCGTTCGTTTCTCCTATGTGTTTGTTCCATACGTGGACGATTTCAGTTGGCACAGTTTTTCAGACATTTATCTCAAAGAACAAATATCTGTGTGGCATCGGTGAAACTGCCCTTAGAGGAACGGGGATCTTCCAGACTTTTAGATCCTTTGACTGAGGCTTTCAGACCTATATAGATGCTCAGTTTATCGTGTAAGTGCTTGTTTCGGCACAAGGGAGGAGAGATGGAAATGAGATATATTTTTTTAATATTTTTTTTTAGCTTGGTTTAAATAAATTGTGAAACTACAGCATTGGGGGGGGGGGAAACTTGCCCTAGGTATAGATTTCTTGTTTCAGACTTTGCTTTTTTAGATGTTTGTACAGATCTGTATTCAGAAAGTGATAGTTCCTTTACAGTACGCTCATGAAAGTGCCTTCAAGGAGAGCAATTCATGCCATTGTGACACTTCTTCAATCATCTGTCTTCATCAGCTTATTTGCATAGAGTGGCTTTGCTGTACGTGCTCCTCCTTGACAAACTTCTCTCTGGAGTGCTTCTGTTTGAGTGGACCCAGTGTAAACACTACAACTTTTTTTTTTTTTTTTTTTCCCCTCCCTTGGTCCATGTAATAGGTTCTAAAAAACTAGACGATGAAGCTGGAGAACATGAGTACATGAATCCAAGCTGAAATTTTTGTGTCTCCCCCAAAGAAGGAAGAGCTTTTCCAAAGAGCACAGTGCCTTTTAAAGAGGGAATAAAAAGGCTATCATACATCACAGGAGTTTCTGCTAACCCAAACGTTATTTCTTTGTAAATTTCTAATGTTTCCTTTATCATTTTTTTTTTCCCAATTTTGCTTACATGTATGGGAATGCAGGAGTACTTTTTAAAAAAAAAAAAAAAAAAAAACATGTGNCTCGGTCATGTTATTTCTTACCTACCACCCTTGGCGAGATGTTGGATCAGGTAACTGTCTGGGGGATCGGGTAACTGTCTGGCCCCAACAGCCTTTAAGTGTTGTTATCATTCTGATACTTTCCTAAGTGAGCTACTCAAGATCTTGAGTAAGATTTTGTGGAAGATGCGAACGCTGATTTACCCATGACCATCAGGAATAGCCAAATTATCACAAGTGCTGGCTCTTCTTTTAAAACTATCAACTTGGGCAAAATAATTAATAAATGCAGAGGAAGTGCACAATGTTTCTTCTTGTCTGCAACATCCATAGACTTCTGTAAGCCACTGGGGTTCCAGGAAGAGAGTAATGCCAGCGTTTTCTATATTCTTAGTTCAGCCAGATGTTCTCTTTGAACCCTTAAAGGTGCTGTGGTGCAGTGTCTTTGTATAATGTTATCTGTTCAGGTAAACTTTGAAGCTGTATCATTTATCTGCGTGTTCAAATTAATGCTCTATTTCAATTATATAATACTCGTTTTAAACAAAATTTGCATCCTTTATTCTGTAAAATTAGCTAGTTCTAGTATAAAGTATATGAATGTGTGTTAACTTTAAACAATTAATGATATTAATTATTATCTAAGTGTCCATTCTAGTTTTTCCTTATTTGAGTTTTATCAATGTGGTCTCAGATTCAGAGAAAGGAAGACCTGTTTGTCATATAGTCAGGAAGAATGAACTGGTCTTGTCTGTTCCTGAAAATCTTCCATACAGAACATCCCAGGTGTTCCTTACATCACCTGCTAATACTGATTTTTGTGGGGGTGTGTGTGTCTGACCAGAAAGCTCTCTTAATATTTAGAATACCATGGTAAATTAAACCACTAAGTACTTCTACTTTGACCACTATCGATCCTTATCCTTCTGTAGTAATACTCTGGGGTTCATCTTGGGGTGGGGGAGTGGACCATTTCGCCTGTTGCTTCTCAGCTATCATTTTTGTTTGGGTTTTTTTCTCAGCCAAAAGAGTGTGATTTCCTTCAGTCTCTTTCCCTTTAAAACATGTTTATAAACTACGTGCTATTTGTCTCTATGCTCTGGGCTTGTTCCAGTTATTACATCTTTCTTAAAATGTACTATCCAAAACTGGACATGGTTGACACATCACCATTGCCAAATTAGGACAAAAAATTTTTTGTGCTGTGCGGATGGGACTCCTGTTAATACATCCTGTAGCTGTGTTGCCTTTTCTTTGCAGCAGCTTGCTGCTAGTGACTTAAAGTGATCCACTCCAGCTGCTAGAACTTTTTCTAGTGCTGCCTCTTTACTTTTTTGTTGTGTATTATTTGCATGGGAGCTTGAGTATGCTATTTTGAATTTGTCTTAAAAAGTGTTACCTAGGTTTCAACTTGGTGTGTTTTTTGTTATGTTGAGGTTATTTTAAAATGTTAACCTTGTCTTTCCAAAGGGCTTGCAGTACAATCCTTCTTATAAATGCATAAGGCAAAAAATAATGACAGGGAACAAATAGGATGACTTTTTTTTTCTCTGAGAGAAAGCCCCATCGTGTCCTTGAATATAACATACTAATAAAAACTTGTATGTGAAAGAAATCATTTTGGGGTGGGGTTTTTTTTGGTTTGTTTTCAGAAAAGGGAACACTGCTTTTTGCAGTGGCTGTTTTCTTGTAAGGCATTTGGAGAAGTTCTTTTAACACCTGGGAGGGATGCCTTTCCTTGCCATATCCATCATTTGTCCGAGAAGAGCTCTTACCCTCATGGCAAACTTAAAGCAGTTGAGCTTTCAATATTCAGGAGGCAACATTTTTTTTACCTTTTTGTTCTTGCATGCTCCATATCCCCTCCCTACTTAATCAGATGTCACTTGCATAGCAGTCTTCCTTATCAGAGCTATCACTGATGATTCTTCTTTCTTTCCCAGTGACCTTGAGCCTGAATGGTTGGATGGTGTGCAGAAAAATGGGGAATTGTTTTATTTAGAATTGAGTGAAAGTGAAGAAGAAACTCTGCTTCAGAACAGCTGTCCAGAAATGCCGGCAGTGAATCATGTCAGGTTTCGTGAAAATGAAGCTGAAGTTATTCAAGAGGGATCACGAAAAGAAAGAAAGTATGAACTGAAGAAATTGACCAAAATATTAAAAAAGAAGAACCTTTTACCAAAGCATTCTGGTAAGAAAGGCAGTGGAAGCTGTAGCGTGCACTCCACTGGTCCTACTTCCATATTGAAACACCAGTCCGCTCAGAAAATGGGTGTCACTGTTCAGCAAAAATACAAAGATGTATGTGTTTATGTAAATCCCGGAAAACTGTACAGTGCTGGAGAAGATGAGCAGCACAGGCTGCTGGAGACCTTAGTAGGGATTGTCCATCAGTCTTCATGGAGCAGCAGAAGAGCAGAAAAACAAGGCAGGAAGGATAAAGTCAACAGAGGAATTGGTGAAGAGAAGCTTGTAGTACATGGCTTGGTGCCAGGTAGTTCAGCAATGAAAACAGGTCAAATCTTGATTGGTAAGTAATTGAATGAATAGTTAAGTTCTGCACTCTTCCTTTAAAATGATGATTTTTAATTTATGTTGGTTTTGAGGCAACTGACTTGAATATTCCTGAGACATAAGCAATTATTTACAACAACTATTTTGTCAGTTCTTGAAGGATTATTTTAAATAAAGTCATTACATCTGATGTTTTGTTACCTATTTAGTTTTACTGTATTAGTAGTTTTAAGAATGTGTGACATAAACTAGAAGGTGCTGGTATAGTAAGGAGATGACTATCCTTTAAGCGTATGGGGATTGAGCAGCTTGAACTTGGAGCAACAAATACCCCACCCCCACCACCTTTAATTTAATGCATAATTTGCTCATTAGATAAGTGGGACTGGGGAAAGCTATAGTCTGCCAAATATTGTGTTTTGGTTTTATTCTTTTCCGCACCATCCTGCTTAGATAAAAAGCTTTCCTGTATGTGCTTTAAATGGTTGTTGTACCATAAAAATGAGGAAAAAATATTAGTAAGATGTATTCATATATTACAAATGTTCTGCACAGCTTCGTTTGTATATTCTTCTGTTTAGCAAGTATAACAGCTGCTTCTTCAGCAGCTGTGATGAGGAGGCCTCCAAATACGTAGTGGGGCTGCTGTTTGAGGAGGCAGTGAGCCAGTATAGCAGCTCTCCTTTGTGTTGGTTTGGCTCTTGTCAGACACTTCCATGAGCTGATGCAACTAAATAACCTGGCAGAAAACTAACCCAGAAGAAAAATTGCCTGTCTAGTTTTTGCTGGTGTAGTAAGTTAAGCTTGGGTCACCGAAGGGCTGAGAAGCACGGGAGCGTGAATAATGGAGGGGAATGAACTTCTGTGGTCAGTAGTGAAGGAGCAGAAATACTCCCACATCAAGCATCAAGAGGCGATTAAAAGGACTCGTCACTCGCAAGACCCCAACCTCAGAGAGAGTAAATGTGAGATAGCTAGCCTACATCCGTAATGGGTGGAAGGTTGTCTAATTACCCTTGAAGTTGGTCCCTTGTATGGAGAGAGCGAAGATACAATGTTGGTTAGAAGATCATGAAAATCTTAATACTGTAGTAGCACAAATCCCACAAAGTCAGCATGAGCGCTTTTGAAATTCCAGTGTTGTGTGTGTAAAAAGGCAAAGCGTGCTTTGACTAGCTGATTCTTCTAAGCACGTGTTTTTGGTAGGGATGCTAAAGAATACTCCAGAGGGAGAATTGGATAACTTTCAGATTTTACCAGAAAGAACTGATTAGTCTAGAAGTGGGGGATGCAGAATGAGGGGGAGGAGGGAGGGAGTTTCAGCTTGATCTGCTTAATGGTATTTAATCTAATTAGTGTAAGAGTGGGTATTTATAACCTGTAAGTTAATTTTGGGACACAAATTTGTATATAACTGCATGTTTGTAAGATCAGGTGTGAAGTCAGAACAGTGTAGGCAAATACCAGATCCAGGAGATAAAGCTAACCTCCTAGAAGATGATGGTACTTCATCTGCAGTACTTAATGCTTCCCAGAGCTAGTGAGGACAAAGTCTGTGGGGTTTTTGTTTTGTTTTAAATAGAAGAACATTTAAATTAATCTAAAGAGTCTAGCAGTTTAATGTGTCCTAGGCTATCATCAACCAATATTGCCTTGTTTTTGCACATTGGAAACATACTTTTACGCATACTGCAGTTATTCAGCTCTTAACTGGGAAACTGAGTTGTATTCTGTGCCAACAGTATGAAATGTATAATTTTCGCATAAAAATACTTCCAAATTATATATCTATAGTGAACACTAAGTACTCTGGAATTTTTATGTGGTGTCTAGAAATAGAGATGCTTTGCATTAATTAGATGCTCAGGTTTCAGTGCTATCTGCATAAAGAATATACAGTAACAAAAATTTCTTTCTGGTCAAAAAACTGTCTGGTTTACTGCTTCTGCATTGCACATCAGAGGATGGGATAGCTATGGTATACACCCAAAGCCTGATTTGGAGGTAACTGTAGTTCAGTAGATAGCCTCTTCAGATCCTCATAGCTTCTGAAGTTGGACAAAAAGTTCAAGAAAAACACAGTAGAACTTTGCTTTTCGTTGTTGTTTTAGGAATCCTGTTGTGAATTGTGGAAACAATCAGTAAAGAATAGTTCTGTGGTCAGTCTAAAATTGAAGTAGTTGCACAAAAGTTAGCAGCTTTTTGAGTCTTCACAAATGAGGAATACCTGATCAGTATAGCTTGACGCCCGCTGGCTGGGTGGGTTATAACTTTGTTCATCTTCACTGACCTACGTATGCATAGATATGAACCTGTTCTTGTTTTGCTTTTTAATATTTTAATAGACCACAGGAGGGTTGGATTGTGTGTGAGATGTTTTCCTTCTGCCGCTTCTTGCTTCTTTCTTGTTTTCCTCTGCTGCAGCATGACTCCTCCGTAGACACTTGAGGGATGAGTCCCCTCCATGGGCTACAACCCTTCCCCTGGTGACTGCTGCTCTGAAATGCAGTTGGGCAGAAGCGCCATGGCTCCCCTGGCTAGGTGATGTTTTAGTATGCGGTGAGTTGCTTACACCAGCTTCAGAATTGGCTATGAGCAGGACAAGGTGGCTCGTCACCTCCTGCCACGCGGGTCACTCCTGCAGCACCCCGCTACCAAAATCCTGCCAGTTATGCCCAACTGAGAGTTCTCACTCTCCCATCTTATCTAAGATTTGAGCTTTCTAGATAATTTTTCCCAAGACTTGGGTTTGTAATATGTTAAATAATAACCAAGTTACTGACTACTTTGTATTTTCATTGGCAAATTAGTAAATTTGTCAGTGATATGTATGGTCACCACTTAAATGGCTATCAAGGTTGAATCATAAGGAAGACTAAGCTCTTGTGATTTTTTTCACTCTGAATAAACAGAAAGTGGTTATTGCTTTAACATTTTTAGTAGAAATAAGTGCTTTTTGCCCCTTTAATCACTTTCCTCAGGTGGCTTCTTCAGTTTATTCTGAAATGTGTATCCCTTATAGCTTTGAACAGTTAAAACATCTGTTTATTATTTGTGCACTACGCTTTAATTTTTTTTTTAAGATTGCATATGGAAGTCGTAAGTCTTGTTGCTGTACTTTATTAACCAAGTAGAATGCAGGCGCTGACCATATGAAAGTAAATACAGCAGTTTTGCAAGCTAAAAAAACCCTGCTGCTTTGTAACTGTAAAAAGATGCCATTCTATCCGTGTGTTGTTTATCCGTTCATTTTTTTTTCATATCTTTTTTTTTTATATTTAGCAGTTAGGCATCCATCTTAAATTTTCAAAACAAAAAAGCCCTCATTGATTTTTAAATCTTTGCTGTCACTTTCATTTTAGTTAAGATTAAATACAGTTGCTTTTATCTCGTGTTTCTTAAGTGTCTTGGGTTTTTGGCATTTTTTTTTTCTTGCCTGAGTTTATTATTAACAATATGCGAAGCTTGGTCTGCTATGTAGAACTTACTAGTCTCATCTTTGAGTGTATCTTCAAAGATAAAAAGCTCTGCTAAATATTCGCTTTTAGATCCAGGCAAATAAGGGTTGTGACAGGAAATGCCATTATAATTTGATTCTTTTTTTGTTTTTTTCTCCCTCTCTCTTCAAATTAAAACCTATCCGATTCACAGCAGGGGATACTTCTTGTAAATGCTGATGATCATCATCTTTAGTCAAATTGGAAAAGTAATTCCAATGACACTGAAAACACAAGAAAGCTCTTTTCACTGGCAGAGCATACTGTTGTTACCCTCTTTGAAATTATCTTTTGTTCTTACTGCTCTCATCACCAAATATCTGAACCGTTTGCATAAATTACCTGATCAGTAGGTACAATTCTCAAAAAAAGGCTGAAAAGTACCTAGGGGCAGGGATTAATCTAGGAGGATATTAAAGATGGGCTGTAATAATTTGGTTTTGAACAAGTACGCAAAAGATGCAGGCTGCTGTTGCAAGCTTCAGTTGAAAGGTCCAGATCCCAATCCCCTTTACTGACAAATGGTTTTCTATGGGTTTCTAATAAAACAATTCTGTTGATGTTATGTGGGAGAGTTATTTCTTTGTTTTCCCTGAATAAAGAAATGTTTAAGTAGTAATCATTGCTCATTTTAGTAGTAAAAATGCAGATATCACTGTTGGAGTTCTGAAGTTTTGGTAAAAGAAGTCATGATTGCTAGAAAGCCAAGTATATCTGTTAAATTCCTATAGCATAGATGAGTTGTTTAAAACAGTAATCCACTTAAGTAAAAATAAGCAACTTGCAGTCATCTTCTGACATGGAACTAAGAGTCCTGTCAGAAAAATGTCCTTGAAAGGACCAAAATACTGTGAGAGTTTGAGATTTTCATGAGGAATCACCATATATGGTGTACTTTTTGAAAAGGCTCTCCAAAGTAGAGATGTTGGGCACGCAAGATAGAAATACAGAGCTTGCGTAAGCTTTGCTGTGTTCTCACTGTGGAGTTTGGGATGTCGTTTATGTTCTTTTAATCTCCTCTTGAAGCGTAACAGCATTGGTTTGGGTAAAAGCAGCCTGCTAACATATAAAGCAAGTAATTGATCTGGCTTTCTTCAGTAGAATGTGTTCCATACTTTGCCTTTTTTGGAAAGGAGTATGTGAACATTTGTAAGTACTTCCACCAAGTCATTACCAAGAACAGAGGAAACTAAGTATCAGGGTTTCATGAAAAAAGTGTCCTCTGTCCTCTCTCATGTGAACAACATGGTTCTGATTTTAATTCAGCCAAAAATGTTCACTTCCTGTTGCAGTATGGAAGTGGTATTCGCTTATCCATCAGCGTCCCCTGGCTAAGTAAAGAAGATCTACTTTTAGAAATGGTGCTTGCGGGTTTATTTCAAGGGAGTGGATGTTTAACAAAATGGATCTGTGCCTCATGTGGCAAAGTGATAGGCAGTTCTGAAATAAATATTTTAGGGATGCCAGCAGTCCCAAAGACTTTTCTAAACTTTGTCTTTAAAAAAGCAGGAATAATTTCATCAGCTGTGTGCAAACTACATGTTTGAGATCAAGGTACACTGTTCTCAGCTAATACTGACTGGATGTGAGAAGTCTTTTCTAATGAGAAGATGGAAAGACAGAACAAAGAAAACAGGAAAGAATTTCTGCCTTTCTTCTCTCTCTGTTCCATCACTCTAGTAAAATAAAGTTCTGCTTGGCATTGTGTGGAGAACATATGGACATCTTATAGTTTTGTGGACTGAGAAACTTTTTATAAAAAGCGATAGAACTCAAAAGCTTGATTATTCATTATTATGGGATTAAAAAGAAAAAAACTTGCCTTATTCCTTAAAGAAGAATGTATTTTTCTAAAGATAAATTTATTGACTCAAGGTCTGATATCCTGGAGCTGCCTGAAGAAAATTTAAAATTTTGTCTCTAAAACTGGAACTGAGTGAGACTTTGTTCTTTTCTTTCTTCGTCTTTTAACATATGGGCTGGTGAGTTTCATGACAGACAATAGTGATCTTACTGGCTGGTAGAACTGCAAGCCAATACGAGCAGGTTAAGTGCTATTCTATATAGTATTACCCAGTAAAAATTTTGCATGCAACCATAATGCTGAAAAAGCTAAAACAAAAAAAGCAAAATTTTACATTATTTTATATCAAGTTTGAAAACAACATTTCATGCAAATGTCTGCTTCTTGTTTATGTAAGTATATAGATCTACTGCAGCAAAAAGGAAGAAATTCACTCTGATCTCTGTACTTAAGTCAGTTGAAGGGGGTTTTTCACCCACTTCATAGAGCACAAGAATGATTGAAAAATGTATTGCGGTACCATCTGTACAACTTTTTTCTCTCTGCTACTGAAATGTCTCTCTACATCTGAAATTTAGCAATATTTTAGTCTGGGAAAATTTGATTTACCTGTGCAAACCATCAAGTTATATCATCTTAAACAACTGCAAATACCATTTACTCTTTTATTTCATCTAACCTAAATTGATGAAGCATTAAGTAAGTGAAATTAGATAAAACTTTATACGTTTGTGCTAATTTTTTTTATGTCTGAAGACCTAAATCAGTCTCACTTTCTCTTAGTTTTTCACGCTCCTAAAGGGGAGGAAACAATTCTGAAAGAATGTGTAGATGTGAAATTCTAACAAAAGAACACTTGCATATATAAACTCTTTTGCTGTCATTAATTATCACACTGGGTAGATCTTGTGGTCACGTTCTGCTTTAAGACACTGTGTTCATAATTTTACATACTTCCTATTGTGCCAGTGATGTCTTTCATTCTGTTCCTTCTATTCATTCAATGCTGTTGTGTTTGGAAAAAAGAAAAGAAGGAAAAAGGCAAAGACCCTGCCACACACACCCCCAATTCTGGAAAGTCCGCGCTAATCAATGTAGATTTTCTGAGTTGTATGTCAAGTTGCAGGTCTTTAATACTGATAGAGTATTTTCTGGTAAAATGAAGGCAGCTTTACAGGACGACTTTGGCTGTGTCTTCTGGAAAGCTGTTCCATTTGTGGTACATGATTACATTCTTACAAACTGAATGGAATAAATATTTACTGATGCATTGAAGGTTTTACACATCTACCTTAGGTGTCAAATAAATAAAACACTTTGAGTATATAACATGTAAATACTGATGGATCTTTTCCTTTCAAAATGTTTTTGTATATTCCACTCTGGGAGACATGGTTCAAAAATATTGCCGTACGTGCTAAGGTGCATACCTCTTCACAAAGTGTATGCAGCTGTTTTGAATGTCTTTGTGGAGTAGATGACTCTACTGTTGTCTTTACAACAGAATTTGTAATGTCTCTAGTAAAACAAACAGAACACAAACAACGTTTGTTTAAACAGCATTCCAGATTAGTACAAGAGCAATTTATGCTTTCTCTTGTATTTGTGAACGATGATCATTAATACATGGTAGTACAGTGTTTTCAACAAAGAACATAGTAATTCTGTTTGTAATTTCTTGTTATGTTAGAGTAGCCTGAATGCTCTGCTTTTGATTACTAATTTTCAAGTCCTGGGGCTCTGGCATGGACTTACTGGGTTGCTTTTAGATGCTGTTTAACTTTCAACTTTCCTGTCTTTGAATTGTTGTTGTATTGAAGATTTGATAGGCTAAAACTTTACTGTGCTGCACATCAAGAAACACAGAGGTTAGGGAGAGAGCTACTATTACTTGAAATAGAAAAAAACAATTAATTCCAAGGAACTATAACACTTTTGTATGTATAATAAAACTTAATCTTTTCTTGGTTTTGCTATAAGAAAGAGTAGGAATTATTTTTGTTTTAATGTAAAATAACAGCAGTTGGTTGTTGTCTAGTATATTAAAGAGGAATATTGCTTGCATTTTTGAAGGAATTCTGTATTTCCTTACTGATGGTTAGTGTAGAAGAATGTTCTTTCTGCCATTGGCCTTGTGTTTGCATCGATTTTGAGCAACTGTCTAAGTACCTGGGAAGAATTCCAGTTGTATTTGATGGTATTTAACAACAAGGTAGAAGACAGAAATAATGACAAACTGTCAGAATTCTTCTAAACTTTCAGATTCTGTTGTCTTTACTAGATTCTCAGGAAACAGAGAGACCTTAGACACAGATTCTGCTTTTCCTTAGTATGCACTTAATTATCATCGCTGTGTTAAGTCTGAGCTGAGCAAGTCTTCTCCCTAGAAAACTTGAAATACGTACTGAACCTTACAGTTTTTCAATGCTTTATTTCTGCAGTTGAGTACATTTTTGTTGCCACGTCAAGGCTTTGTAGCACATTTGCTACAAATACATATCTTATTTCTATTCTCCTTACACTGAAAGAGCGATGAGCACTGCGGCTGCTAGCTGGCTGAGGTTTTCTCTGTTGCAGGTGTAGCTGAATTACTGCTGTAATGCTGCCTCTGGCTTTTCACATGTCCTGGTGCAGAAGAAAAGGATGGGTGTCATGATCGCAGCTTCTAGCTTGCTCAGGGTGTTCTGGAATTCATGTAACTCCCTGAAAGTTGCAAGTGTAGCAGCAGTGGTGAGGGACCTGCTGGTTTATTTCACCTTTTTCATTAAGATTCACCTAATGTGTGAGAGTGTGATGAGATATAATTGTAGATACAAATAATAAATACTACTACTACTACTAATAATAATAATAAATACAAATAGATACAAATAATAAATAAAACTGGACAGAGGAAATAACAAACTGTCCAACTGCCTTTGGATTTACATTATATCCACATCTTTTGCTATGCCAGTCAGAAAACTGCCCTCATGCCTTTACCTACTGATGGGGATACCTTGTACTGCTCTTACAATACCATTCCGTCTCCTGCCCTCTAACAGTTTTTTGGACAAGTCGGTGTTTGCGGTGGCTGATTGTGAACTGCCCTGTACAGACTGACCAGCCTGGAGCACAGACAGGACAGGTGATGAGCCTGTCCTGACCTGGGGCAGGAGAGGGAAGGAAAAGGAGGGGGGCTTCTCTATCCAGTAGTCCATTAAGAGAACTCATAGAATGTAATGTGACTTGCGCCTTCTCTTCTAGCTTTGGCTAAAATTTAGTAATGGGATCAAAGCTATTCATAGTACAATTGTAGAAGCCTCATTTCCTTAGAAAATAAAGCTCAAGAGTACCTAGTTTGAAAGAAAATAGAGTACCTCAGTCAAACCTTTTTTCTTTTTTTCAGTTGTGTACTAAGTGTCTCATGTTACACGTTACCCTCTTTTAAATGCTAATATTAATAATCTTGGAGAGGATGTGGAGGTACTTTTTGAGGGACTCTTTATGCAGCTCAAGCAAAATTGGGCTTGGTTTTCAATCTGCTCTTCCAGAGCAGCTCGGTATTTTTACTTCACACCTGTAAGGAATAAGAATGACCTTGGAATCGAGTCACTTTCAGTGTTAAGTAAGAAGCTAATTTCTTTTTTTTTACTTCCCTTTCCACAGACAGAAGATGATACAAGCTGTAAACTAACCAAGATTTTTACCCAGTAGGACAGAAAGCAGAGACAACTGAAAGTGCCACCAAAGAAAATCAACTAGAGTCATAGAATTGTCTAGGTTGGAAGGGACCTTTAAAATCATTCCAACCATTAACCTAACATGGCCAAAACCACCACTAAACCTTGTCCCTAAGCAGCACATAGAAAATACAGCCTGTTTTGTTACTCTGAAGTTGAATATTTGGCACTGGAAAGGACCTAATGAACCCTGAAGTCCTATATCCTGGTGCCACTGGTAGTCACTTCACACCATTTGTTCTGTAAATTTATGTTGCTTCACCTTAGGTATTTTACCCTAGATAGCCTTATTGGAAAGCTTTTTAGAAATTCTCTCTCTTGAGACTACAGAACCTTTTGATTTCTACTCTAGCTGCTTTTACACATAGCCTTTACTCACCTCCTCTTTAACCAACAGAAACAGGTTCTCCGTTTCCTGTGGTCACTGCAGTATTACTTCTGTGTATCTGATCTCATTTGATTTTGTTTTTCTTGAGCACAAGTAGATGGAATTGTAAAGAGTACTCTGGATGGGATCCTGTCAGGTCCTATTAATGCTCACCTACATTCAAAGGAAATGCCTTCTTTAGCGCGTATTTAAACAAGCATCTAGGTTACAAAAATCACCTGCCAGAAGACTGAATGGTTTTCTGCCAGCATCATGAACGGAGCTGAGTTACTAAGGGGCATGGTGACTGCCAGGACTGCTTCAAAGAGAGGGGTGGTGGGATTCTCCTATAGTTAGGCTCAGCCAACACTTGAATCCTCTGCTATAAGTGATGGCCAAGAACTTGTAAGCTGCTACAGGAAGAGTGAGTTTTGGAGTGCTTTTGGAAACAGTAGTGTTTATATCGCTAGAGGTAGCATTGGAAAAGGATTGGCAGGTGAACAGTGGTGGTTTCGGAGGGAAAAAAAGTACTTCTTGGGCATAACTTGATTGGTGAAGTTGTTGGGTTTTCTGATCAAGTAACAAAAGCGATACAAGCCTGGATGGAGGGGAGAGGCTTTGACAGTTATTTTTGTAAAATGATACAAGCATGGCAGTAAGGCCATAAGTAATAGACTAATGTTTCTAAACATAGTAAATGTTGCATGTAGAAACCATCTACTTAAATGTAGCAAAAAGACATTTATGATTAATTGAATGTCGTATTCATTTTTAAAACAAAACACTGATTGGCTTTGTACTGTGGTGTAATACCATCTAATTTTCTCATGCTTTTGTCTGTTTTCTCTCCAGGAGATGCTCTAGTTGCTGTGAATGATGTTGATGTGAACTCTGAAAACATAGAAAGGGTTTTGTCTTGTATTCCAGGTCCTATGCAGGTACAGTCATTGAACTTTTATTCCCAGTGTTCTCTGTAAAAATTAATATTGTTTCTAGCCTTTTTACCTCAGGAAACAGAACTTAGACAATCTTTTTCTTAGAACTTTCCCATCTAATTTTTTAACACATTTGTTGACTTCAGTGAAACGTAGAGTGGAAATTTCAGAGTTTAATTCTGCTAAGTTTTGTGAAAATAGGTAGGTGGAAGTAAGTGACTCAAGCCGGTGTCCCATTAAGGGACGTCAGGCACAGTCCAGCTGTTACACATTCTGTTTGTCATCAGTCAGAGTTAGAGAGCATATGCAACATAGTGCAAGAGGTAGCAGCATACTTGTAGGTTTAGACTAAGCATAACACCTGATTTTTTTTTGCCCAGTGTGAGAATCAAGGTATTCTGTGCTTGCAGAATTCTAAGTATTCATGTTTCTCTATGAGAACTAGTACATACATATATGGAAAATCAAGCTTCATTACTTTTCCTGCTCAGAAAACAACTTTATTATTATGTTACCACTGGCATCAAAACTAATTACTTCTTGTTGAATACAGAGAAGTAACTCCTTTGAGACATGCACAAGCTTTTAACTAGCGATAGTTGTAGTTATGGGCAAAGATGGCAATTAGGATTGCTTTGAGAGTTGTTATTTTGAACACTCTGATCTCAGCAAATGAAGGACAAGATTTGTAATGCTGTGATGCCTTGCTCCTGGTGGGTAGTAGGGCTGGAGATGTGCAATCTGGCAATAGCACGTATGCAGCAAGATATTGATGTCTAGCCTAAAAATAAGTATGTCAGCTGCAGAATAGTAGTGGCTTTTTTTGTCAGTGACTGTTCTTAAAACAGTAATAACTGATATGGAAATAGTTGAATAACATAATTATCTCTTCATCAATATAAAAGACTTAAAACCACAAGACAGTAAAAAGAAGCCTGAATTGACAAGTAGTGCTATTAAAGATATTTAAAACCATTTAAATGGAGAAATTGATCCTGCTTTCATATTTAAATAGAAACATAAATTCTTAAGTATTTAAGAGCTTTTAAATACTTTTAAGATCTTTCAAAACTGAATAGTGATGAAGATTCATAGAAGTCAGTAATAAAAAGTTATCAAAAAAAAAAAACAACCCAAAACTGACCTGGTGAATAATGTATCTTCCCCCCCCAATCCTACTCTTCTATCTGAATAATAATTTTGGAGACATAATGAAGAATTGAATAACTAATAAAGACTTAGGTAGCTATTTCAGGATTAAACGAGGAGAGTGTTCATTATCTAGGCTGTTGGTAGCATAAAATTAAGTATTTTGAGTTATTCTGCTTAAATCTACTTCCTGGTAGACAGGAACACAAGTTGCAACTTGTACACATGAGATGGGGCAGGTTAAAATTATAGTGTCTCTTACAGTGTGTCTGTAACCTCTTGGTAGTTTTTCTTCAGGTGGAATATACGAGGTGATAATAATAGAAAGGTTTTACTGTCCAGAGATAAAAAGAAGTGGAAACTTTAGGTTTTGTTAAACATGCTTCTGTTGGCAGCTTGCGTAGTGTAAGTGCCTGTAGAACTACATCTGCAACTGCAGTAAGATTGAGTACCAGCATGTCAGTTTAGGAAGCTTTCCAAGATACTTGACAGTATGAAGCTTGCCTAAGCTACCAGAGTTGTGGTCAGGTATTGGCAGAGCTCCATGGCAGAAAAACCTTGCCTTGCCTGTCTTTGACCAAATACGGAGTTGCTGTAACTGTTATTAAATACAGAATGATTAAAAAAGCAGAGATTATGTAGTTTATTTAATTTTATCCTTGCTAGATTAGAGTATACGTATGACTTGTTGCTAAAATGCAATGCAACCCTTTATATAGTAGTTACTTCTAATGCAACATTAAAGTTTACATTGTCAGTAAATCTGTCAAGTAGACAGTGATTACTTGAAATGTGTAACTGTTTGTCATGTTGGCTTTTCAAAACCTTTTATTGAAGTGCAATTATTCCTTTTTTACTGTGCAGTTTGAGTCAAGCCAGAAGAGTGATTGCTGAAATAGACCAGTGGAGAATTTGAATACAGTTGTGGGTTTTTTGCAGTGTAGAACACTGTGTTCACGCTGCTGAAGAAACTGAGGGTTGTTGTTTCTGAGATGTAGTAATAAAGACAGCTGTTACACAAGCAAAATTGTTAATGTATTCTTTTTCATCTTATATTGCAAAATATTAAAAAAATGCAGTTGAAAGCCGAGTTACTGTAGTTATAAGTTATTTACATACGCAAAGTCACTGCTTTTCTGGGTTCAGTGTTACAAATTACTGGAAGGAATTTCGAAAACTAATCACCTAGATCGTCTCAGTTGCAGCATGTGGTATAACATCTCTCATTATTACATTTCCAGAATTTTGTTTTCCTTACCTCAGTTTAGGGAAACTAGCTTCTAGGCATGTAAGGGCTACTTTAGTGTATTTCTTGAACAACACAAGTCCAAATGCTCCATCAGCGTTAGATACCCCATTTAGAAGTTCTATAGCAGTCATTGAATGTGACAAGACAAAGCGTACCCCTCAATCCAAGCTTGAGATAATATGATAAAATTATATTCTGCAGTCTAGACAATTTCATATTTCTATAATCAAAATAGATGCTGTTTCCTATCACCACAAACCAGAGAAGACAGAATAGGAAGGGGAAGATATGGTAAAAGTATATACTTTTCCTTATCCTGATACTCGTAAGTTGCAGAACCATTTTACCCAAAACTTTCTGAAAATACTCAGCCTGAGGCAGACGTTCAGAATCAGAAATTTTGAGTTACAGTTGTGCAAACCATAAGCACATGGAAAACAGACTCAGAAGAGGAAATGGCAGGCAATCTTAAAAGGCAGGCAATGCCACCAGCTCTGTCTATAATAAAATCCATATTCTAAGACATACAGCTTTCTTGCAGATAAACAGAAAGCGTGCCTTTCTGTGTCAGACCAACAGTAAAACAGCTACATTTTCTGTTTCTTACACTGACAAACGTTTAAGAGTATTAAGAAACAAATTAAATACAGTGACCTTCCCATCATGCTTTTTTTTCCAGCTTCTAGCAGTCAATAGTTAGGGACTTGTTGGATCACTTACAGGTTTGTACCACCTTCTTTTTTCATCTAGTTCTCAAAATTCCTTTGACCTCCACACCATCCTGTAGCGGTGATTTACATAACTGATTTGTGTATTGTGTTCATTTTTCCGGTCTTCAAACTGCCATCAAATTAGGTGCGTTTCATACCCCCAGGTTCCTGTATTATGAGGAGTAGTTAACTCTCCATGTCTTACTCTTCATATCATTGCATGACTTTGGGGAGCTCTGTCATGTTCCACTTTTATCACGTATTTCCTTAGTGGAAAAATCCCCATCTGCGTACCTCAGAGCTTGCTGTTGCTGTCACTTTCATCAGTGCCTTCTTTCTAGTTCAGTTAAATTCTTTTTGAGAACTGGTCTAGATATTGAGAATGTGTACATGCTGTATATTTATAGAGTGGAATACTAATATTTCTGTGCTTTTCCCATTCTTCATTTCATTTCCTTTTCTGTTTTTTTGCTGTGCATTGAACTGTTTTCTTTAGGAGAAATGGAATCAAAGTTGTGAAAGATTTCATAGTCAGCATTTATAAAAGGGTACTTCAGTAGTCATATATTTAATCAGATCCTGTGCACTGCTCAGGATGATGATACATTTCTCCTCCACAAAAAAAAAAACGTAGTTTTTTAGGGAATGTAGAAATGTAGTCGCTTGGTCGTTTTTTATTGCAGCATTTTCCAGCCTAGATAGTATTTTTCACAGTAATTTTTTTTAAAGGCAGGGAATAGATTAGAACTTGGACAAAGGAAAGAGGAACAGAAAATGTCATGTTTCAAGCTCTTAGATGGAATCAAGAACACTTGGAAAGGAACTTGTAGGCAAATTGTGCAGAGAGACCTTTCTCACAATGCAGTGACTTCACATCTGAGCAGTGTGTTATTGCCCACAGCGATGTGGGAGGCAGCACGGATACCTGCAGGAGGGGGGAGAGTTAAGGTTGTTTGGCCCTGTTTGTTATGAGCTCTTGCTTAGAGGGCTGTATGGTTGTGTCTCTAAGACAAGACAAACTGGGTTTTCTTGGGTTGGTTTGTTTGTTTTTTAAATTGAGAGCCTAAAGGCTGCAGCAAGAATTACATCTGTGCATCATTAGAGTCTGTAGCCTAAGTATCATGAATAAGTGTCCAGAGACAAGATGTAGTAGAAGTCAAGAGAAATAACTATTGACCCTTGAGGAAATCTGCAAGAAGTTAAACAGGGTACGAGGAAAATCCTCTGAATACATGCAGATGATGTGACAAAGAAAGAGAACTGAGTCACAGAATGCCAGAGAAGAAAACATGCATCTATAAAACTGTGAATGATCAAGTTACTGGGTCTTAGAAAGCCACTGCTTCTTAGCTGGATGTTTCTGCTCCTCTAGTCCCATTAATATGCAGTGTAATGAATCAAAACTGAAATGAGGAGGAGAGAGCAAGGAATGAGTTACTTTCAGAAAAGGAAGTGGTAGCACATGCCAGGAGAGCAGGATTAATCGCAATGCTGTTCCAGAGAATGGGAAGAGAAAAGTGAAAAAAGTTGATAGCAGCCAAAATAGGAGAGGAAAAGATTAATGAGAAGTGTTGGGAGGGAGTAGAGTGGAATGGGAAGGCAGCAGCCAGCGACGTAAATGTTGTAGCTGGAAAAGCTGATGATGGCACTTTTCTCTGATCTAGTTTGATGGGCAGTGGGTGTTTTAAAGCATCATTATTTCTTGCTGGCACTCCTGTCTTTATGTATGTATATACACATACACAATTACGAAATTATCTTCATTTAAATGTATAAATTACCTCTGCTTCGGCTTTTCAAATTGATTGCAACTGGGAAAATACAAACCTTTTTTGTTGCATCAATCATTAGGCTAAGCTGTCACTGACTTTAAAGAGAGGTGGGATTTGGTCTGATGTATTATGTTTAAAAATTCCCAGTCAGTAGGCATGTTAAGGATACTTCAAGGCAGGCAAACAATCTTGAGTAAAAACATATGAAATAGGGAACTGAGAGCGTGCCTACTTAGTCTAAACAGATATATTTTCAGTCACTTTGAACAACGATGAAAACGAAGGTATTATCCAAGAAAATAAATCAATTTATTCTTCTTGGAAATTACCATTTTATGCTCAGTCAAGAGCTACGTATTTCTCGCATATCCTTCTTTCATACTTTGGATGAAGTGTTCATTCACAAAAAAAATGATTACTCTTTCATTTCATCACTGCTGGCATAAATAAAACATAATTTTTGTGAGGCAGTGCTCATAAAAAGGACGTCTATAAAACAAATTGTGAAATATATTTCCACACCCAAGTTTGGATTTTGTGTTGCTTGTGAGCTATGAAATACACATTTATTCTAAATTCCTGGGGTTTACTTTATTTGGGAAAAAAAAAGAATAGTAAACATCATGTAATTTTTTTACAAAGTAAGCTTGATCATCTAAACTTCAGGTTATTTTTGAGATAATGCTCTGTTTGTGCTTTGGTCTTATTTATTTTTTTCTTCTGAAGACTGCAGCAAGTGATGTAAACAATTTTAAGCTTCTTGCTAGATGTGCCCAATTGTTAAATACAGCAACAAAACTCTTATTTGCTGACCTTACAGTTTAAAAAGAAGAGAAGTTAACGTAGTAAAAACCTTGGCAGATTGAAAGAATTGCTACAGAGTGTTACAAATTTACAGACTTTTGTAGTCTAATATAAATTGACTTTCCTGTACAGATGTACCTGTCAATGCAGTCAAAAAAGCACAGCAATGCTCATGGAAGAGCCTTGAGGATACATACTTACAAAAGTGCTGACATTCTGAAAGAAGTCAAATATTGGGTGTGTTTCAAAAGCATGGTAATAGGTTTTGTATTCAAACAAACCCAGAGCAGTAAGTATATTTTTCCAGTCTCAAAACCATAAGAATTAAGTATGAAAACACACCAAACCACACGCTTATTCACATGGTTCACAGAGCGTGTAATAGCTGGCTTTGACCTTAATAATAGCTGGTTGTGTAATGCTGAATATATAATTGGTTTTCATGAAACAGCAGGAATTTTTGAATGCTTACATCTTTGTCAGTAAAGCTAAGAAAACATAATCTCTTAAAGGGCTGAGACTGCATCCATTTCATCTGATGTTAGAACATAACTGTAAGTACAGCCTCATTTTCACAATAATTAATTATCCTAATAGGTTAAACTTACATTTGAAACATCAATATTTGAGCCTGAAGGAACTTCTCAGCAAAGGTATAAACAGGCGCAGTCAAGTATGAACAATCTGGTTCGGCTCTTGTGGGGAGAAGATAGTACGGACCTTCAACAGGCTATACAAGACGTGCCTCATATTGTTATGTTCCTCGCAACGAAACTGGACTCTGAAACATCTAAGGATGAGGTATGTGGCTAAATAAAACTGAAGATGAAAGGTGCCAACAGCAACTGCTATGCCTTTTGATGTAAAAACAAAAAAGACTAAAAAACCTTGCTAATAATTTTTAGTCTGTAAAATGTCCATTTTGACAGAAATAAGGCCTGAAATGCCAGGAAGAAGTTAGCATCACTGCTGACAAACTCTAATTGGACTTGAAATCACTTCAGCGCTGCTGAGTGTCTTTATGTGAAGAGCAGGCTAGAGGTGTTAACAGACAAAGCAGAGATAAACTCAGCAGTTCGTTATTGTCTCTCAGATGCTCACTGTGATGTTTTTAATGTGCCTCTCAAACTTCAACTATGAAATCCGCCTAGTCAAAAAAATTTTCCCCAGCAGGAGCTGTTGGCAGTCCTCATACATAAGTACTTTTCCTTTGTCCCATAAAGCTTCCTTTCACATCTCTCTCATTTTTGTGTTCCTCAGAAGAGTCTGGCCAGTGTACATATAACCCATTGTAAGCTTGCATAGATGTTGTTCATGGTGTAGCCACAGCTACAAATACTCCACTTGGACTGCAGGGAAGACCTGGAACAGTGTGGAGGGCTGAGTTTGGCCTCTTGCCTGATCCAAAATGACAAATGGACAATGTGGACTTTTTAGGAACAGTCATTTGGAAAAAGACTCTTCTCCCATTCTGTAAATTCTCCTTAGATTTAGGATAGTGCCCCAATGATCTATGTTATCTGTGATGTGGAGACACCACATGAAGCACAAGTTTTGCCAGTCCCCAGGCACTGGGATGGTGCGTCAGTGATGGAGTGAGGACCAGAGGAAAGACATTTTGCTTTCTCTCCCCTGGAATTAATCCTTGGATCCAGTCAGTGCTTATCCCTTCTCTGAGATGTCTTTATTTTTTTTTGTACTATTTTTCAACTGACAGAAGTCTGTATTGCTCTGTGGTGATGTCTAATAGGGAAAAAGTGTTACAACTACACATAACGGAGTTTGATTTTATTTTCTAGAGACAGGGCTGGGGAGGAGAGCCCTAGCAAATTACATGATGTCATAATACCATGTAAAAGATCTTGTGAAGTTTGCAGAGTCAAGTGCAAATGACAGATTTATGGCTACTTGTGCAACTTTAAATCAGCCCTTTAGTACGTATGCAGCATGACGTTGTCTTTAAGTATTACATTTTTTCTGAAAGATGCCTGTCTTGTGCACAGGACAAAATGGACTGATGATAGTATATAATTAAGGCTTATTAGGCAACCATAAATCCAATACTTCATAGTTCTGGAGTACCTGACTTTGCAATATAAATCATGCTCCTTTAACATAGTATTTTTAAGGTAATGTGTACTTCATGGTGTATTACAGCAAGATACTAACACTGCAAGCTTTGGTTTGCAGTTTGTTCCAATCCTGTTTGAGACTATATTTTTTCATGGGAGGTACCTTCAGAAGAAATTAGTTTATACAAGTGTCTCTTATATTTTTATTTTTTTTAATAGCATTGCAACTAGGCAAGGTCATTCTGTGCTCTTTTGCCCATCCACTGACTGCTTCCATGAAAGCATACGATACCACAGTATTTTTCTGCTTTAGTATTTCCCAATAATAAAATGAGAAGAGCTCATTTAACTATAAATTAGTAAGATGCTTTACCAAAGTTCACTTACATATTGCAAATAGTTCTCTTTTTTTCTTCAAATTTAAGTTTGTAGTCCAAGACTGCTATGCTGTGTAGACATAACAGCTATGGACAGTTGCCATAGACTTAAAGACCAATGTTTTCTTGATCGCTTACATAAACTTTATGAAATATTAATAACTTATTGCAGGGCCTCTTGCTCCTCTGTTGGTAGGTGAATAGATATGCAAATGTCTAACTGCAATTCCTGCACTTCAGAGGAAATGGAGTACTGCTTTCTTGCCCCATTATTTCTTTATACTCTTCCCAAGAAACAGGATTAACCCTGAATGTTGAGCAGAGGTAAAGGAGAGATTGTAATGCACTTGTTCTCCCTTCATACCATGGAAGAATTGTTTCCTAGAAGTCTTGGCAGTTTTGCAGCCCCAAATAGTCTCTAATGTTGAGAGATGTAATCCAGATCTTTATAACATTTCCAGACAAAAGAATGTAGCCTTCTTCAAGGCATTTGTCTGTAATTTCATCTGGTGAGCAGTAACTGACATTTATCCTGTAGATGTACTGTTCCAGATTTAGTTTCCAGTACTTCAAATTAGCACTGCTGTTATTATATACACCTATGCCATGTTGCACAATAAAAATATAATGATCTTTTATTAAGCTGCTTTACCCATAGCCAAAGGAGGTGCGGTATGCAGATCACATCCATCTAAACAATGGCAACTAGAACTACTAACTAATTCTTCCACTTGTGAGCTTTTGGCACACAAAAATAGAATTAATGAGCTCCAAGACTTGTAAGCTCTATCTACTATACTACTCAACTATAAAGGAACGGAGTATTAGAAATAATTTAGCTTGTGTGCATGCATGTGGGGAGTGTCCCATGTGATAGTGGTTTCAGTGAGTAAGGTTGATCTTGTCTTTTTTATGGTTTAGTTCAAGGTAGGTATTACAATTATAACATACCTTATTTGTACCAGCATACACTGAAACATCGTTATGTGATTGAACTCATTTTGGTGATGCCGTGTTTTAAAAGGAGTAATGTTCATATTCCTCCTACATGACAATGTTACTGGAAGCACATGTTTAGCATACTTGCAAAGTAAGTATTACTGCATAGCTGTTGAGATAGCTTGGTGCATACAGACACTGACTTGTACTTCCTGTAGCATTTCTCCCTGTTTGTATAATTTCTGGATTAATCTTTAAGAATTCATAGTTGTCTCTTTATGTGTTGTTTCTTTGTTAATCTTAGGTGAGATGCAGTTTAAAGCATCTATTGTCAGTGTACTGTGTTTGAGGATTATAGGAGGTTTTTAGCTGGTCGGCACCATTTTGACAAAATTTTTTCTAGCCCTTTGTTATGTTGTCGAGATTGCACTATTTTTTTTTTAATGTTATTTAGGCTCAGTTTGAGAAATTAGTTAAATAAAAATAAAAAAGGGAAGCTGTTTGATAAGCCATTAGTTTAGATACTCTGTCCAGGTTTGGGGGTTTGGGTTGAGGGAGGGTTTGCACTTTTTAAGAACCAAGCTACTTCTCATTTATTAATTCTGTTGTCATCGGCCTATGAACTTTTGCCTTGCTTTGAAGACAGCTCATCTTGTATGGCGGTATGTGCTGAACCTTGCTAACTCATTAATATATACATAAGATGCAGCTATGACCTTTTGTTACAGTTGTCTTTTCTTTCCCTGGGAAAGTGTACAGATAATTCTCAAATAAATTTTGTGTAAAGGCCCTAGTTCATAGGGAGGAGGAAAAAAAAGGCTCTTTCTGCTCTTTGTAGTGCTGTAAATTGGAAAATGGCAGTTTTTTTCCAGCTGAGAGGTTGATTCAAGGAAGAAAAAATCCTTGTCACTAATGAGTATTTGAAAATAGAGCTAATTAAATTGGATAAGAATGAAGAGTTTGCCAGGTCCTTCTGCAATGAAGCTTTACAATCTTTTAATCTTGATGAAGGAGAATTTTCTAATGGGTATTGGCACTGTCTGGATGTGGTTACTGACATAAATAGGAAAGTTAATCACGTCTGAGTTTCTTTTGTTTTGTAATTTAGTATACTCTCTACATTGGATGTGCTTAATATTACCCACATTATTTCTGGCCCATCATGATTTGGCAGAAAGCAATAAATGTGGGGAATCATGTGTTTGCTTATTACTATATTGTTATGGTTGCTGAAATAATTAATATAATTTTTTGTAATGGTTACATAACACATTTATTTTAAAGAACTGGTTAGAAAAAGAAAAATAATTGTCTCAAATATTTATCTCTGCTGATCAGTTTCAAGATTACATCTTTAAGAGTATGCTGACACAGATGGTCAGAGGTTTGGTGATAAAATTGTTAATGGTGTATAAGTTATTTGAGTATATACCTCAGTTATATTTGGTGCTGTACAGGTAAAACAATTAGGTAGTTTTCATATTCTCATTGTTGGTTTCAAAGAACTGTATGTTTGATGATTTAAATCAGCATTTAAATATTGAAAGAACCATACAAATACAGTGTACTTTAAGCTGTAAAATGCAGCGGGCATACTGTTTGTCATTTTATATTTCTTCATATAATAATAATAATTCTAAATAAGTCCTACTTTTCTATAAAATCGAAAAGTTAAAACTGTCAGAAACACTTGTGTGCATTTTAGAACTTTCCAGTATGCCTGTGCAGACCACCACTTGTTTTGATACCATGTGAAAGTACATGATAAAAGCTTTCATGTTTAAAGAAAAACAAACAACTGATGCCAGGAAAAAAAATTTGTTATCTTGTTTTCTGTGGGTGGGATTTTTTTGTGATTTTGGTTTTGCTTTGCTTAACTAACAGCTAACTCTCTTCACAGCAAGAAATTCTTTATCAGTACCCCATATCAGAAGCATCCCAAAAACTGAAAAGTGTGAGAGGAATATTTCTCACACTGTCTGACATACTGGAAAGTGTTACTGGTACACAGATTATCAGGTAAAAGTATTTGAAACGTAATGTATTACTACTTTTATTATATGATACATATATCTACAGAAAGACACACAGGGGTCATGCATCAAGTCTAGACAAAAGAGGAGTGATTCTCCCTGTTAGACAGGAATGTTTTAACTAGAACAGCATGATGAAAGTTGGACTGCTCAGCCTAGATGTACATTGATTTGGGGGAATTTCTTTGTCGTGGATGGCAATGACTAGGATTTTTAGTTCAGTGTAGTTGTTTTTAAATCCCTTCTTAGATCTCTTAAAACAGCCTCATCTAAACTGGGCGTCTGTGGTGCTGCTGTACTGCGGCAGACTGGAAATTCTACAACAGCTTCAATCAAAATTGTAAAAATTTATAAAAAGATAAAATGTAATTCAGTTAAATTTATGAGTGCGTGCTACTTTTAAATTCATTTTATTTCACATTCAACTTGCAACACCTGAAAGATTTTTGTATCCACAGGCCAGGACTCTAGTAAGAAGTCTAATAAAATAACTTCTGAGTTTTTGGAGCGGCGTAGCGGTGGTGGAGATATGTTGAGATTATTGAATATTTGTAGGTAGATGATTTTTCTGATGGAATAATTAGAAGTGAGATAGCAGGTGCCACTTCCCAGTGTCACACTTGTTCCCATTGAGAATTAACATATGAATTTACATCTCTTGGGACTCTCAGGCAAGATTTTCTTCTGCATGTCAATGCCTGGTGTGTCAGACACAAGACCTGGATTAGTATAAAAAAGCCAAATATAAGTGGGATTTCAGGCCTGAGAATAGAGAGCGCAAGCAGTAGTGAACGGCTTTAGCAAAAATAAGGACTTCCTCAAAAGACAAAAAGCCTATTTAATATATTTAAGTTGGGTTTTCCACTGATAAATTTTTCCTTAAAAGGAGTTCTTGATGTGCTTTTGAAGATTTTTGCTTACCAGAAAATTAATACTGGTTAATTAATTCTTGTTTGCATTTGTTTCTCTTATTTTATTTTTTTCTCAGACTTGTTGGTATCCTGCTATTTTGAGTAAGAAGTTTTAACACTGTACTTTACCCATGCTTATAACTTTCTAGTTAATAAATTACTAAAAGTCATGTTCCTGATGTAGTGATCAATAGGAATGTGGATCGACTCCTTTAGCAGCAGGTGTCAAACACAGGCTTTTGATCTTTTGCATGTACTTTAATGCAATGCCACTTTAATTAGCACTGAGGTATGTTAACTCCTCTTCAATGCTTCTGCATTATTAATGGAAAGTCTCCAGTATAGAAGCATTTTTGGACATGTCCAGATTTTCAAACACATAATCAGTCCATTGTTTCTTCTATACCTGTGGTATCATCAGAAAAACAATATAGAAATCCATTATAATGTAGATTCACCTTTCCAGTTAAGGTTCTCAATTTCCCATTTTTGAGTTCTAAAAATATAAAAGCACTTCTGCAGGTCTCTGTGGACTGTCTCACCTCTTCGAAAAATAGAATAGATAAGGCTCAGCTCTCCTATGAAGCTTTTCATGTCAGAAGAGTGAATTACGATTATTGTGTCTGCACATGTATTGTGTATCTTTTGGGATGGGGATGTTTATTTCTTTGTAGTTGACTGCATTATAAATATATAACTTGTTTTGTTTGGAAAGCACTTTTGGTTACATGAAGGATAGAAATTTTCTGGTGACCTATGGACGTACTAAGGTATTTCTTCACTAATGAAATGCTGCTATTGTTTTTTTCGGTACCATCAATTTTGCAGTATGAGCAAATCAGTGAAGCAAGTTGATCATGGAGCCATATCCTTAAAATTAAATTCTTGAATCTTTCAAGGTTAAACTTAAGATACCTTTTTTTTCCACTTTGTAGCAGTGTTGTTATTTAAAATTTCTAACATGATAGTAAGAAAGGTGGGGGTTTGCTATAAATTTAGTGTTCAAGATATTTATTGACCTTGGTTTTAGCAGCAACCAGTACATTTAATCTGATAATCTGGTGTGTAATGTATGGTTTACTACTAATTAGAATATTGGGTCTAATTCCATTTCATGTTCTAGTCCACCTTGTGGTTCAAATGAAAGTTCTCTGTGTCTTTCTGGGATTGCTGAGCTTTGTAGAGCAATTTTCTGTCCAAGGAGACAGCATGAGGATTCAAGCTTATGTTTATCACCGAGGTAACACATTCAAACACCTCTTGGGCTTGTTTTCAAAACGTGTGGGGTCTTTTTAAATGATTTTGTGAGCGACTATGTTCAGAACATTCATTGGTACCTCCGATTACCTCACTGTGATCTGAAATGGCATTCATTTTCTAAGTTGATTTTGTTAAAAGCTAGGCAGATATATGCCAGGAAGACCTTTAAAGAGCATCTGAATCATTTAGAAGATGACTGTGTCACTTCAGTAGCGTTGTTCATCCTTTTTATTTGTATACTTGAAAGTGTTGTTACTACTGGTGTGATCTGTTTGGAGTAGAAATCAGAGTCTTTGAGTTCTGTAATAGAGAATATAATACCTAGCGCAGTTGCATGCATGTGATTATGCGTGAGCATAAGACTTTGCATATAAAATACATATAAATCATTCTGGCTTATAAAGGGGGTCTTTTGTAACATCATAGTGTTAACAGAAGTACTTAATTTTTCTAGTTCCTCCCTTTTCTTATGCGGAAAACTGGTTCAAGTCGTTTACTGGAAAGAATCTGACAAGTTGCTTGTAATTGGCCTTCCTGAAGAAAAGTGAGTTGCAAATAAAAGCTTTGTTTTCCTTTTAATTTTATTTTGTTTCCTATTCTGTGTCCTCAGAGTGTACTCTTCTATCAAAAAAGCAAGAAGGGGAGGACTTATAATGTACTCTCTTTACTAATAACTACACCTGTGATTACACTTTTTTGATTGACTTTGTTTATATCTTTTATATATCCATTGTTACAACTTCTTTTTCATTTCCTCTAAAGGGAATAAGGTCTCGTTAGATCTCAGAAATACGTGTAGGCTATAAAAAAAGCCATTTTCAGTGTTTGATAAAGTCAAGTCCTGACTAGAGACTAGTGAATAACAGCAGTAATATTACATATTTATGTGTTCTAGGAGGACTTCCCCC
>VZSZ01005511.1:1766763-1797486 GCA_013398815.1 Ibidorhyncha struthersii
TCATGGGCAAGTCACTCAAAGGAAGTATCTCATACAGTCTGATGAGTAATTTTTAGTTTGCAATGTATCGCTAGTTAAGAATACAGCTCTTCAGAAGATGCCTATGCTTATTCATAGTAAAGATGCTATAGGTCTGCATTTCAATTTTATTTTTTAGTGTGCCGCTTTCTCAGCTGAGGAACATGATTGAAGATGTTGTCAGGACCCTGAAATTTATGTACGGTTCTTTAGACAGGTCAGTTCTTTCAAAAGCTTTTTCTTCTCAGTCGCTAATTTTTCATTGATGCTTACTGAAAAAGACAGCTAGTAGCATTCATTTTTAATGCTTACATGGAATTTCTTTGCATGTTCTTTTACACTTGCACAATACAGCAGGATTATGTTTTTCTTGCCTCTTTGTTTCAGTCTTAACACTAGTAAGACTCTTTAAACAGTCTTTGTTACTTCAGCAAGTTTTGTCCTTGATTAGGTTAAATCATTCACATAATCTAAGGCACTGTGAATGTCAACAGCACTCTGCAAATGTTATCCTTTGTGTTAAAGCACTGTATGTAAATTGTATGTATGAATCAGTGTTACATTTTTAATAAAGTAAACACTCCAGACTTCTCAACTTTATTTGGCAGAGTGACTGTCTTTCTCTGCATTTGGAAATCACCCAGAAAATTTTCAGTCTGACTGTAACCTAAATAAAATTGCCAAGGTAGGCTATTCATATGCTTGCATTCAATTCAGGGTTAAAGTGTGTATGCCATAGAGAAAAGCCTAATGTTTGTATTCATTTTTCTGTGTTGAACAGCATAGAAGTTTCTAGAAAGAACAATCTTGCATAGTGTCAGGTCTCATCTTTTTCTTATGACATTTTGTATGTCACTTCATGACAAGGAGCAACTTTTACTTCTAATCCCTGCAGCTGTTTAAATGCATCTCAGAAAAAGCTTAGCTTTTAATGTGAGGTATAAAGTACCATTTGGAATAGTAGAATGCTTTTTTGTGTCTTCTGAAGAAAATAAGATGATCTTTAACACACCAAAAGTGATTAACTAAATTACTAAAATAAAGAAAAAGGATAATCTTAATTTCCAAAAGGATGAAGCTGCACATTGTCTCATCTTAAGTTGCTCTACGACATCTACTATAATACTATACTGCTTTCAGCAAGGCAGTTTTTCCTTTGTTTGTAAGTACTGCGTAGATATTAGCCTCGTGGATTTTTAATGTTAAAAATGAAGGTTAAAAAAAAATCCAAATGTAGTATCATGCTGTAAAGAGACTTCTATAGCACAGAGGGTTATATAAACAAGCTACAAGTTTCTCAATGTTATTCTAACTTGGAGTTCATGTTTGTTCAGTGCTTTTTGCCAGGTGGAAAATGTTTCTCGCCTGGATCATTTTTTCAACCTGTTCTTCCAGCGTGCGCTTCAGCCTGCAAGGCTCAAGTCAAATGCCAGTCCCAGTGCTCAACACTATGATACCTGCAGTGCCTTATTCTTAGACAATCTCCCAGGCTTGCGCTGGCTGACGTTGCCTCAGGAAATCAAGGTAATGTCACTTTCATATGTGCTTTGCCCATCCCAGACCACCCATTTTCCTACAGGATCTTTTATTTGAGTTTGGAACTACACAATCATTCCCACAGGAAACGGATTGCTGTTATGAGTGTAGTTTGGTAACTTGAGTTATCTAGGAAGAGAACGTAATGACAAAGGACTTAAGGCACCTAACAAGTAACAACTAACAAAGGCACCTAACAACTAGCGTATGCAGTAGGGAAAGCAGCCCCTGGTATGTAGCTTTATGTTTGATTTAGACCATTTAAGTATTTTTCCAGGTAGAAAATATTACTGCAGAAGCCCATGCATAACTTGTAACTTAGGAGAGTTATAAATGGCTGGTGCAGAATCAAAATAAATATTCATACATCATTTGTTTGACACCATACAGTACAGCTTTTCTGCGCCATTTCACTGTGGTTACCTCCCAATTAGAAAGTGAGTTGTGCTTTAAGCAGTAGTAAAACAAAAGCTAGATCACAGTAAATAGTATTATCCCTTTCAGCATTAAACCTCATTTTCATGACTTTAAAAAGTTAAAATGGGGATCATTAGGATAATTAGTAGTAAAGTAATATTTTTAAATAAAAAGAATAGATTTTATATATATGTGATGCGTAACTCTGAAGTGGTTTTTCATATACTCTGTAGAACTAATGTTATTAGACCAAAATACATAAGGGTGATATTTCTCTAATTTGAAACAATTGTAACAATTTTTGTACAAGAGAGAACAATACCAAGGAGATTTCAGCAGTGGAGTTGTAAGACCAACACATATTTCATTTATTCAGAAACTTATGGTATTATTTGGAATTACATAGTCAACTGAATTCGGTTTGAATTATGCAAAAAGAAGTCTGCAACAGGGGTTGCAACGAGAAAAACTTTGTCTTACTGGGTGGCAGATTCTACAATGCAGTTCCAGCGTTGTTTGGCTCTACATAAATAAGCAAGTCTTCGCTGTGTTTTACAGTAGTTGGCAGATAAGCTTATTATAATACCTTTTATCAATGCAGCAAATTCTGCAAAGTGAACAAGATACAGTCTTCAGAGAATGTAGGGAAAAACATTTATGAAGCTACATTTAGGACAAAAACTGGTAATTGTGTCTTATGTACAGAAAGTTCTTCTGAAATGTTTGGTTTTGTAGGATTTGTTTTTTCTGTTGTGTATCCATCCAGATCATCTTTCAATCTTTTATTTGTATTTTTTTTAAGCCCTTGTGGATTTTGTTTTAATTATGGTGTCAAATATATTCTTTATCACAACTGTGTATGCATTTGTTTAGAAACAAACCAGAAGACTTCCCTTACTCCTTCACAGGGCTTGTAGTTTCCAATTTTTTTCTGTTTTCATGTTACAGTTTGTTATAAAGTTATTTAGCATCACTGCCTAAGGGTTGTGCGTTCCATGTAAAGCACTGCTAGAACATGTGTTGATCTGACAGTAGGTTCAGTTGTAGATAACTGGGTCTCACTAGGTGCAGTTTGCTGCTTTATTTTCAGTTATACTGGAAGTGCAGAAATCAATGTGTACTTTTAAGATGTGGCGATCGTGAAATGATTGCTTTTAAGTTTCTCATCAGAAAGACCTTCTGGGACTTTTGTGTGGCAAACAGTAGATGAAAGCGCGCTTTTTTTTTTTTTCCTTTCTTTTTTTAACTTCCCCTCTTCTTTCCTTCTCCCCTGCCTCTTTTTCTGTGTTTTCTTGAATGAAAAGCTCTGTTCTTGGAAGGCAGCGTAGTCCACTTGGATAAATAGAGCATCCAGAAGTAATTATTTTGTAGAGCACTAAAGCAAAAATTTAAACAGGGCTGAAGACATAAGTACCCTGGTGCTCTCCTGGTTTGTCGTTTGGGTTTTTTCTCCTTCCAGTTTCTGTAATCTTATCAGTATGAATAGTTGTTATTCCCTTGTAGGTATTATTAATGTTTCTTATTTTAATTCTATACAAGTTTTTTTTTCCTAGTTAGGTTTTTAGTCTCGTAGCAAAACAAGGCTAAAAATGAGGCAAAATGAGGTGGCTTCACATTATTGAATCTGCAGCAACTTGCAGCAGCATCCACCTTGCTTTCTTTTTGAGCTATGATATAAATGACTACAGTTGAGGTGCTAATCCTGAACTCTTCCTATTATTTAATGGGGACAATCTAGCACTTTAATAGTAATTCAACTTCAGCACTTTAGTATTAGATGAATCGTATCTTGGGGCTTCTGTGCGTTCATCTTCATTGACTATGAAGTGAACCTGAAGTAAAAGGACTAGCTCAAATAGAGAATATTTACACTGTAGGTATTTAATGAAATGCAGTCTCATTCAAGGAACTAAACATATGACTAAGTAGCTAATTACTATTTCAATCTGCCGGCCTTTAATGGGACAGACATATTTTAAAATTGGAACTCTTTTTCTACTTAGAGCAATCATTTGACATATAAAAACTCTAATATCTGGGATTCTAGTTGAGAAGGTAACTTTCCATACAGCGCATATACTTAAATTGCAGTTTGGTAATATTGTCTATATTCTCCTTCATTCAAGAAGTGTAAGGCACAGTGGATCCCTTAGATTATCAGCCATTTCACTTCAGGGCCTAAAGTGGATAAAAGAAAGATTCACTGTATTTTCATTTTTCATTCTCTTGAATTACCTTTGATTTTTAAATATTTTCAGCTCTACAACTAGGAAGTTATTTTCGATGTCATGTGAAGAGTTGTTTGCATATCATATTTGAGTCAATACGTGTATGGCAGTTTTTACAAAATTCTACAGGAAAAAAAAGAAGATGGAATGATGTTTAGAATATGTTAGTCTTGTCGTGGTAGAGTTTGTTTTTTTAATGAGTATTTGCCATGATTTCATGCAAATGAAACAGCCAGGAAATTTTAAACTGAGAGTTTTCTTTAATGGATAGACACAAAATACTTGTAAGCTTGTAGATAACATAGTTAAGGCTGGTTCTAATTATTAGACAATGATTCTAATCTGAACTGACCATAAACTCCATTATCCAATCTTGTTCATGTCTCTTGTTGTTGCTGATGAAATACTCTACTCACTGGAAGTAAAGAGGCTGTAGGATGGAAAATTGAAAGTGCTTCTCAGAATGGCTCTGCAAAAAGGACTGAGTTTGGATGTTCAAAATGACCGTACTTCTGCAGTGGCATATTCTTTCTTTTATAGGGTCTTTATTTGAGGATAATATTAACTAGGACTTCCCTGCTTTTCTGATTTTTATGTTTAGTAAGACCTCATGTAGAATATTCATAAAAGTGTGCTTGGAAGGGATGAAATGGTAAGCCTTTCAACTTTACGATTGACAGGGTTTGCAGAATTATTTCAGGTTTGCTACTGTTCAGTAGTAGCAGTTGCCATGGACATCGCAAGCTATGCTTCAGTCAGCGCTGTTTGTTACCAAACAGATTTCTGTTTGCTGGTGTGGCCTTCTCTCTCTTTTCTCTCTAATATAAATTGTCTTCTCCTTTATTTTTAGTAACAGACTGATAATGATTTAGTTCTTCCCACCTTGCTCCGTACTATGTGTCTAGATACAGTTTTGCTAAATGTGCTTGAGGCCACTGCATTTTCAATGATTTTAGTCAGACTTCTGCTTTTATAATATGTATGTATGAACACCCTGTTATTTATGTTTTAGTACAGAAGTACATATTTATGGAGTGTCTCAGCAAAGTTGTTTTCGTGTCATAACTCCAGAGAGAAATCTACTATCCAGATGAAAAATGTAGAGGTGCACGCATAGTCCTCTAACACACCCATGTGCTTTTTGGCTAAATCCATGCTCCATAACTGAAGGGAATAAAACGTTTATGCAACATGCAGTTGTAGAATATGGTCAGTCGACAACCTAATATATATTTGATAATGCAACTTAGTCCACTTCTAACTGTTGTCACGCATTTTTTTTCCTTGCCAGGAAATGCCACTTTTCCTTATACCTTTTTTTTTTCTTCCATGCTTTTTTCTTTTTCTCTCAAGTTTCTGTGGAGAGACACTATTACACTTTGTTCTCTAGTTTAGCTCTCAAGGTGTTTGCTTCTTGTAAAATTGTAGATTTTAAAGGGATTTAGAAAACAACTTAGCTTGTATTTATGATACAGACATCATTTTCCAAAATTGTCTGGGATCATCTACATTTTCCAGAAAAATGTTGTTGCAGAAGATGAAATTTCCAGTTAAGTTCGGATGAAATATATTCCATAAGGAATATAAAACTAAAAATGTCAGTTCTTCGTTGGGCAGAAAGCCATTTAAATTTTAACTGGGGAAAAGCTCAGAGACTGGTTAGTTGTTAACTGCCAACAGCCTTGCTGACATTTCTCTGTTTGAAGAACTGGCTGTATTTCAATTAGAGGCAGCCTCTTAATACAGCCCAAGAAGTTTGTAATGATGGGGTTTAGGTTCTTTTCATTAAGTAGCACATTGATGTCGTGAACTTTAGTGCCTAGTCCTGTGTTCTTTAAAGGAAAGTATTTTTAGTAAAACTTACATTAACCCCCAGCTCTTGTAGTTAGAGAAATAAGTGAGCTTAAAGCAGTTTCAATAGAACAAAGATGATGTGTGAGAAAGTTTTGGCAATTTCCATAGAGACAAAAACTAAATCCATTGTGAAAAAGATTTTTCTAATAACTCGGTTGGATACAATAGCTTGCCAGATTTCAGAGCTGTCTGTGGCCTTCAAGGGCTAGTCTCTAGACCTCCTGTTTTAAAGCACGCTGAGAGTAAGAGTGACATCTCCTTTATACTGAATGTTGGGTTCAGCAGGCACACAAGCAGAGAAATTTTACAGTTTCAAAGAAGAGGGAAATACACAGCAATTAAGAAGGATTTTTCTTTAATCTGATTAATTGATGTGTTCTTGATATTTGATATTGCTACTGAAAAGTATGTGCAAATTTGTATCCATTCACGTTGCACTTATGAATCATAATCTTCTGACACTAGCAAGATAAAGAGAACAATGCTATTATTGTAAGTTAATGTGTTGGAAATCTCTGTTAAAATGTACTGTTTAAATATTTCAGATGGAAATTGACACAGCACTGAGTGATCTGGAAGCAGCTGACTTTGCAGAGCTGGTAAACATTTTATTTTTGTTGTTTGCATTGCACGGTATCTCTTTGCCCTGGTGTCATATTCAGTAGTTTAAAAAAGCACTAATTCCAAACTCATACAGTTTTTTTAATCTAGTGGGAGTCAAAGCAAAGTTACACCGTATTATGCTAGGTTTAAGATAGCTCAGTTTTACCCATTCTGTTTGTCCTGAATTTCTCTCCATGGTTAACATAACAACTGTATTATCATCCTATAGGAGTAGTCACTGAAAACCCATCATTTACTATAATTTAAGTCCATGGGATGTCTACAAGGACACTATAATTTTAACATAGCTGATTGTTGTTACATTTCATTTTTCACATAATAACTGTCTCCTTCCCAAGCAATTGTGAATAAGCCTGAAAACTTCGGTGGAACACTAAGAACTTAATTTTCCAGTTCACAGAAAGCAATTACATGTTATGCACATTTTAAAGATTGTTAAAGGAGAAGATAGCAATTTATTTAAGTATCACTTGCTGTGCATGCTCTTTGGTGTGCTGTATAGGACAGTAAAGTGTAAACATATTGAAATTTCAGTTTTACTTTCTAATCTTAGCTTTCTTTAACTCATGTTCCAGAACAGTTATTTTAAAATTATCTTTGTTACAGGCACAGTATGATTGACCATAAAGATAACTTGTTTGATCACATATTTAGCATAATAATTTGGGACATATGTATTCTTAATTACAAAAGATGATTCTTAAAACCTAAAATACAAGGTAGGCAGACATATAGTCTATCTTGCAAAAGAATAAAAAAAATAAATCACCATACTGGAACAACCTGGATGATTATTTACAGAAAACAATGTTTATAATTGTAGTTTGTTGTGCAGAACATTTATTTCATCCATTTAATTTAAAATACACTATATCCACCTAAAGATAGTGTTACTAATCTGAGAGCACTGGGTATCTAGATTAAAAGATCAATGAATGGGTACATTTTTGGTAAAATGTCAAGTGCTGGGAAAAAAAAATGCTTTGACTTAGAAGTTTTACTCTAGGATGGCCTCTGCTGTTGATAGTTATGCTTCATCTACTTTGCTGTTAAGAGCTCTGAGAATCAGCATATCCTAACAAAAAAAGTTTATGGACAGATAAGAGCTAAGTAGGAAATCTGTTATTTTTAGCTGAAAATTGTTAGAGAAAATTGTAGTGACACAAAAATCAATAAAAACTTGGTATTTCACTTAATTATACAATATCAACTACCATACTGATAATAACTGGTCAAAAATGAAAGTATTAAATAAGATATTGACTACAGTTGACTGGAATTAGTTGACTTGCATTTGGTAAATAAAATAAAAATTCTGAATTAAAAATTATACCATGCTTTTTTTTCCACAGTCTGAAGATTATTACGACATGAGAAGATTATATACGATCATGGGCTCTTGTCTTTTCTACAAGGTAGTATTAGTGATTAGGGCCTAAAGATAGGGAAGTTCATCTGGAAATATAACTCAGTCATTGAGTAACTCTTTCCAGAACCTCACAAATCTGAAAAAATGTATGATTGCCTTAAACGTGTATTCCTAGTAACAGACGTAAAACAGAAACACCATAATAGAAAAAATTGATCATATAATCAGTAAAAACAAAATACTTGTTTGAAAGTGTCTTATGGGAATTTTGTGGCGCATGATCCAAGGATTGGGGATAGTAATAAAAAAGTAATAAGAGTCAATTCAAGTGAGGCTGTATGATATTCTAACAGGATTTTTTTTGTTCATTGCCATTTTTTAATAAAGATAACAGGTGATCTGTCTTTAATCTGTCTTTAAATCCAAGACTTCAGAAATTGTATTGACAGCTCCTTTCACTTTGGCCTCATTTGTAAATTTATTTATCTTTATTAAATGTAGACAGTGTATTCAACAGTGTAAGCAGCCTTTGCTTTAAGGAAACTTACGTTTTAAGGATTTTATCATGCAGTTGTTCTTTATGCTGGTAGTGTTATGAGACTAAACCGTTAGCACAAATGGAACTGCACAGTATTTACCATGACAGCGCTTTAACTGTAATGCCCTTAGTGCTAGAAACACTGTTGTACTAAGTATCTTCTTTGCAAATTTTATTAATTCCAGAAATACTGAGCTTTCACTGGAGAGAGTATTAAATGAGAATTAAAGCACCTTAACTCTGTAGCTGTTTTGCAAGCTGTTAAAGCCCTGTATTTCCCAGCTCACCTTTGATAACTTGCATATCTGCTGATATTTTGATTGTTTATATTTCACTATTTTGATTCTTCAGAAGTGGTGCAAAAGCTCAGCGTTATCTGTTGTACAACTGTATGCCAAAAAGACAGTCTCTGGCCAGAAAGCTTAACAATCTCAATGCATGTGGAGCATGGATATTTCTATGTGAAAAGTACTCTTAAGTGATAAGTGGTGGTGTTGTATTTCTTACTGAATATACTTCCTTTTCTGTGTTTAATTAAGGGTTACTTGATTGGTAATCACTTGCCAAAGGAAGATCTTATTGATATAGGTTTATATTGTCGGCACTATTGTCTGTTACCCTTGGCAGCAGAACAGAAGATTGGTCAGTTAGTGATATGGAGGGAAGTATTTCCACATCATCACATCCAGCCATGTGAAGTTTCAAGTTTTACAGGATACAGGGAACCTGAAGCAAGATACTTCTTACTGATAGTTGGCTTGGTAAGTTAACATTTGCAGTATGCTCGTTCTCCAATGCTCTGTTCTGCTGTTGTGTGTTGTCTGTTGTTCAGTAAGAGCAACACTTTCCATGCATTTTATTTAGTAATATTACAAAATACTCATAGTGATAGAATTTCTCAGAGAGTAGATTTTTATGGATTTGTAAAGCTTGCAAGTTTAACTGTGAATTCTCATTATCTTTATGCCTTTTCACTTTGGATGAAAATGATTTTACTTTCATGATTTTGTATTTTCAGACAACTCATTTCAGAAATGTGGGGTTTTTTAAATGCGGACTTTTTTAAAGGAAACAACTAATGAGTATATAATAATAGCTTGATTAACTTAAATAACATGATAACAGATCTTGAACACGATTTGATTAGAAAAGAATAAGTAACTCCTCTGGAGATGGGGAAGGAGTTTTGAATATAGTGCTGTATCTTGTTTAAGTATCAGATGAGATATAAATATAATACAGCACATACAGTTATATTAAACCAAAGCCTAATTTTGCTACCTCCGTGTTTACAGAGACACTTTATGCTGTGTGTCCTGCTCGAGGCAGGAGGCTGTGCATCAAAAGCTCTTGGGAATCCAGGACCAGACTGTATATATGTAGATCAGGTCAAAGCCACTATACTTCAATTGGAAGGAATAGATGCCAGCATAGAGGAGCGGCTCGATTCTCCTTCCATTCCACCTTTATCTTGTGCTGACTGGTTCCTTCCCACAACACGTGACAAACTGGAGAGCTTGACCACCTCACCCATCCTACAAAAGCTACAAAATACTTCCAAATCAGTAACCAGTCCAGCAAACAAAAGGACCCTGTTTGGTGACTCTTCTGTAACGACGCGTAAGCCAAGCCCTACAAGAAACAGTGGAGGACCTGACCGTGGTAACGAAGGTCCCGTGGAAGATGAAAGCAGTAATCCACAATCTGTAGTGGATCAGGTCTGAGAACAAAGAGAATTGATAAGGTTCTGGTGGGCTTGGGGGAGGTGGCAATTCTTTTAAAAACTCACTTCAGTAACTTTTTTTTTTTTTTTTTAAAACAAAAGCATACTATGAAAGAATAAATCTAAGATCCCCTGAATTCAGTAGAAAATACTTCTGTTGCCATGGGAAGCTTTGGGTCAGCCTCAGAGCCATCACATTTTTTTATTTTATCGTTGCTTGCAAATATTTGGGGTTTTCCTGTGATTAAAGTGGGCACAGCTGCATTGGTATCAGCAGAAATAATTGGAGAATATCCCCAAAATAATAATGATGTGAACATAAGTTATCAGAACTAATTGCTGTACAATTGTACAACTGCTTCTAAGCCATTTTAGTCTTAAATAGGCTATAAAATACATTTATATAAGTTGGTGCAACTGTTTGGGCCTTTTAAAAAAAATGCTACATTATTTTCTTCTAAGTAGGTGATTTCTTGGTTTGATTCTGTTCTTTTGTTAGATGTGTTTTCTCTCTTAGTTCATCTATCTGCTTGTTTTTCAGGCCACTAGAAAAAAACATACCCTGCCAAATCCATTTCATGTAGGAAACCTCAAAAAGAACCTTTCAGAGAAAGAGACAGAACTTCTTAACGCTATCAAGTAAGAAATTATTTTTTTATTCAGCATTTCCTTTCCAAGGCCATACTTGGATTGAATATGCACAGATCATGGAATTTCCTGTGTAATTTTATTCTAACCAAAACTTTGCTATCCAAGGATTCTCAAAAGCTGGAGAGCTTAATTAGAAAAGACTGCTGTTTCCCAAGAATATGTCAGTAGAACATATGCAGGTGTCCCACATATACGTGACCCTGGAAGTTCAAATAAAAGAGGTTTTGGACCACACATACACCTGTGCCTCCCTGGTATCGAGGTAGCTGCACAAAGGACAAAAAAGCCATGATCTTCCCACTTCCCCACTTGTTGGTTGTGACAGCACAGTCTGCTCTGGTGTTTTGTCTGAGCTCTAAAGAAAGCTTTTTTTNGAGAATTTTTGAGAACACAAGTGCAATACCTAAGTAGTTCCATAGTTTGGAGCGGGTGTTTTTTTTTTTTAATTGCCTTGGTGTAGAAATAGAAACCTTTTGAATGTCTGTATCCATTCCTGTATTCTGTTGTAGTTACCAGAAAAACAATTCTGTCTTAAGAAACAAAAGTACATGTTGTTTAACTGAAATTTATGTCAAAGTTATTTGAATATTAAATGAATTCTCCTATTTTTTAAGGTTGACATCTGGTCCTGAGAATACCCTCTTCCACTATCTATCTTTGGAAACGATGCAAGGAATCTTTATTACTCCAACTCACAAAGAAGTAGCACACCTCGGTGGCTCCATCCACCCTCAGTTAATTGAGAATTTCTATCGTTGCTGTCTTTCAATTCGTTCCGTTTTTCAGCAGTCCATGAGGAAAGAAGTACGGAAGCTTTGTCTTCTGTTTTTCTATTTACATTCTTGACTTGGTATTTCAAGACTGTTTTCACGTCATTATTTAAATAGTTCACTAGCAGGTGTATTTGCACATGCATGGTTGTTTTTAAAGCTCCTGGTATTTTTACTGTTATGAGCAGGTTCTTTGACCATCCAGCCAAGTACGCATGCAATTATGGCTCGCTCTCCCACCAAAAATGCCCTCAAAATAAATACTCCATGTCTCCAGTATAGTATTTTCTTCCTCTGTTTCATATTAGGACTCTTGTTTGCAACTTAACAAAAAGTTTCATGCCCTGGGTTCAAGAACTGTAGGTAGTAAAAGAGAGGGTTTTAGCCATCTGAGTACTGGGAAGGGATTTCAGATTGGCAGCAAAAGGAAATTTGGGCCATCTTTTTTAACAGAAAATGTTTCATATTAGCAGTGACAGCGTGGTCTCCCCTCACCATGCTGTCAGTGTGTCTGAATGGTGACCTGAAGAGGGCCTGTCATGGTGAGAGGGTTGTTCATTTTTACGGTCTTTGCTCTCTATGCTACCCAAGATTGCTTATGCATTTGCTGTCCACTAATATCTGTAATTGTTTGTTCACGTGGATATCTGTCTAGAATAAGACTGGCTATAATGATCAATTCCTTTTAATTATGCTGCCAGCTCTCCTGGATTTTAAATTAGGTGTGATGCCAGAATAGGTAAGGCTTCTTCCCTTTACAAAGATACCAGTTCAAGCCTTGCTCTGGACTTGGGCTGAAGCCTGATCCCAGCTGCCAGAGCTTTATGTGGGTACGTGGTATTTAGATTAGACTTAAAAATGGACAGATCTGATGTCAGCAACTGTACTGCCTTGCGTTTGATTAAAAATTTCTGTCTACTCCAAATGATCCATCTGGAGTAAGATGGTAGTTGTAATGCAGAAATCTAAACAATAGGTATAAAAATCAATTTATGAGCTACTCCCTTCGGATCAGACATTTTGTGTTCGATGCACACTTCATTTTGCTAACTGGTTTGTTAATTGCACAGTTGATTTTTATTGACACGAACCAAATTAGGATAACATTTAATCTCTGCTAATTTTGTGACCTGTTTAGTCCTCTTGGAAAAGAGAAATAATTAACTATAAACCTAAGTGGAATACTGTCTATCGGTTGCATTTTTTTAGATCCTAAAGTGACAACCGAAGTGAATTAAATGAGAAATGGGAAATAACAGTACAAATTGAATTAACACAGTTTGCAAATAGTAGAATATTTTTTCTTAATGTTTTCTTGAAGTTACCAAAGAAGTCACTTCTGGTTAGACCGATGTACCTCGTAAATCATCGAGGAATTTTTAAGTGCTAGAAAAATAAGTTAATTTGGTGGATTGTTCTGTCAACTTCGTATGACACTGAGGTTTGGCTGAGTAGGACTTTGGCAATGAGTCACATATTTTAGGCACTTCTGTTGGGAGATGTAGAAACCCAGAAGCAAGCAGAGAGAGTACACAAACACTTCTTATCATCAAATTGCCTTTGGTTACAACTGTTAAATAGACAGTTTATAGTTCAAAGAAAAAAAAAATGAATAAAGAAACTATTCAGCCATTAGGTTGTAGCTCATAAAAAGTGAAAAACTCACGCTTGAAAGTCAAAACTTCAGTTTTGGCCACAGCTACCTCAGCACATGATTTTCTGGCTTCTTCAGATGTGAGTACACCAGGCAGCAGCTGGGTTCATTCTGCTCTGAAAATAAGAAATAATTGATGAACATGTGCTGCAGAACAAAGTTTCTCTTGTATAGAATTTTGGGGTACTTTTTACAGCTTGGGTTTTTTTTTATTATTACATAGACATTTACAAAAGAGTACTAAACTTCCTTTGACTTCAATGGGAGAAGAGTTAAACTAGTGACAAACTCTTTCAAAATTCATCCTGTGTTTAACTTCATATCCATTCTGGTCTTTTTCCCCTCGTGTTTCTGGTGAAAGACACCATGGCTTTATTGGACTCACAGGACTGTTGAGCACCAAGACAGAGAAAAGAGGGAAAAGTAGATTTTGTTCATACGATTTGATCCTCACCAAACAGGTACCAGGAGTTCCATTAGAAACACCTGGAACTTTTACAAGGTTTATTCAAAAGCTCTGTACAAAACATAGCCCTAAAAACTCAACAAAACACGAAAGTCTGTTTTCTACACATCTTATGCACTTGTACTGAGTAGGAGCAAGAAAACACTCTGAGCAAAGTGCTTCAACTGTTTATTTACAAAAAGAAATTCCTGCCTGGCCAAGTTTATTCAATAGGCTTTTACTATCACAGTTCTTAATTAGGGAGGCACACAGAGAACGAAAGATGAGAGCTTTAGCTGTTGTAACGCACTTGTTTAAAGAAGCTGTATTATCTCAGTTGTCTTACTAGAGAAATAGTGTTCAGCTAGAAGGGAAAAAAAAAAAATCAAAAAAGGGAGCATGTGTCTACCTCTAAGTTTTACAACAATGGAAAAGCCTGTTGAATGCCAAAGTAACAAAACTGTGGAGAAAAGAATTATGTAAGCAAGTTAGTTATATCTTCTAAGTCTGGCTTTTTGACAGCAAAATCGTTCATCGATTCCTGAAGAATCTTATATATTATATCCTTATATCCTTATATTTGGTAGTGTTTATGTAAAAATATGTAAAAATATTTCCTTCTATACTAACATTTCACCAATTGTTTTACAGAAAAAGAAAAAAGCAGGTAGTGGGATTTCAGAATTTAGTAAGGCAGCCGAGGACCCAGATCTGGTAACAGAACATGGAGTTTTGTTTGAGTGCTCTCCTGATAACTGGACTGATCAGAAGAAACCACCACCAACAATGAATTACTGGGTTGTGGGGTGAGTTTAAAGACGAATTTATTTCTCCCAATGTTTTCCATTTTGAATATGCCGCTGTACTCTTTAAGAATGAATGCAACTGTAGCACATCACAGAAATACTTGAGCTGACTGACTGAGGTAGCTTTGCTTTGGGGTCCGGGAAGTTGCGTTGGTGTGATGTTCCACCTGCTGTAAAACACAGGTGTGATAACTCAGTGAGCACTGTGCCAGCAGGTTGACACCATGGAGCTGGCACCCTTTGCGGTGCGGCACTGTGCTACACAGACATGCTAAAGTGCGGTAATCATACTTGTAATACCCTACACTTTCTTTGCGCTCCTCATGCTCCTTCTGACCTCTCCCTCCCACCTGTCTTGCCTGCGTGCATAATGCTGGTGCAGTGATACAAGGAAGTAAGGTGAACAATTGTAGCAGGTAGTAGGTTGTTTTGTTTTGTTTTGTTTTTTTTTCATTTGGAAGATCAAGTCAACCTACCAGTCTATTTGAGATATTTTGGAGAGGGAGTTTTCTTTCCAAGTTCTGCCATTATCATTGCAAATGGATTGTAATTTATCTTATTACTTAAACTGAATTTTACTGATTTTCTTAATGATGCCTATAGCTATTGCTACATAGCTAAGCCTTATTTGCATGACAGAACAGCATACTGCCCTAGGCATTAAATGTTAAGACTAATACATTTTTTTAAGTAATTAAAATTAGGTGTAATGAGAAAGTAGTATGTATCATTTCTTCACAATTCAGAATGTATCAGATCTTGTAATTGTTTAAGTCCAGGCCAGTAAACCCTACTCGTTAGCTACTACTGCTCATATGTCGTTATTTCCTCCATCCACTGTATTTTGTGCTGTGTACATTTTAGCTGCAGTAAGCAGACAGTCATATTACATAATAATGTAGAAATTCTCTAACACGGCTTTTGTTCAACCCATCTGCCTTCAAGTCAGATGTTTAAGGAGAAAAAAAAATCAAATTTTTCCCACCATGAATGTATGTAACTGCAGTTTGTGTTGAAAAAATTAAAATATTTAGTTTAAACATTTTAAGATGTTTATGCTGCTGTTGATATCTTTTAAAAAACATTGTTTAAGTCTCTGCGTTATCAAACAACATGTTAAATAGGGGCAGTCCGTTAGTATTTGCAGAGCTATATGCTGAGCTATAATGCTGCATGCAGTTATGCCAGGTTTTAACAGCTTTCCTATTTTAGCTCTTTCCTTAAAAGAGCTCATTAGATTTACATGTGGGAATGTACCTATCCAGATGTATTAAGTTTAAAAATCAGTAAATATGTGAATACTGGGGCTTGCTCCCAAGTACCTTGATTGCAGCTTGTAGCCTGGAAACTTGGATCACTGCAAAACACACCAGTACCATACAAATAGAGCTGGAAAGCCTGAAGAATTTTTTCCATGTACGGTGTTGAGAAAACTGAGCGGAGAATAACTTGATTTAAAAATCTAATGTATTGAAAGAAGTAAGATAATGCAGGAGAGCCACGGAAATTTGCTAGCTGTCTTACACAGCAGTTGTTTTTAACATCTTACTGAAACCTCAGAGTACAACCAGAATATATCACACAGTTGAGGAGAAAAAGCTAAGACCTATGATAATTTTCTTTTTTTTCTTCCTTTCTTTTTTTTTTTCCCAGGAGACTCATTCTACATCCAACACCTCAGGAGTGTTATGTCTGTTTTCATGACTCAGTCACAGAAGCTGCTGTTGAACTGGCCTTTAAACTGTCCTTTGGCTTAGCTACCTAGATGAGATTCCTGAACATTCAGCCATCCTGCGGGGTGTTGTCATCTCTTTAAAGTACTTCAATATAAAGAGAAGTTAGCTCAATTGTGGTGCTCACCCATGGCGTATCTTTGAAATGCTTTTAAAAAAGCAAATCTACCTTGTGGTAATGGCACAGGTAAAACTTCAGTGATGATTCTAATGACCTCATCAATTGAACACTTAAGAACTTTGTTTCTCTTTTTATTTTTATGTACTGTCAAATTACTTATCCAGGTCATAACATATGAAAACATCACATAATTTGTACATTCACTGCTGTTCAGTGTGTATTATGCAATGTAAAATGATAAGCTGTTATCCTCAAAGTACTCTCTGAATATCTGGCAATTGGTGATGGAAGGGGAAAAGGAAGTTTTCCATTTAATTAAAATTTTGCACCTCTAAGGGTATGAAAAATGCAGCGTGTTTTCAATAACATTGTATTAATCAAAAGAGAAAGGAATCTTTTAGCTAGTTCATGGCACTTAGCCACACAAAACTGATAGCTTATCATTTTTGCCAGTATGGCCTCCTGCACACTTGAGCACTACAGTATGGTTGATGTTTTACTTGACTTCACGAGTTTTAACTATAAATAATACTTATATTTGTTAAAATGCAATTTTGAAGGCACAGAAGAAGATGGGGGGACAGGGGGGTGACGGTTTTAAGACCTATGCATGGACCCGGCTAATTTTATATTACATTGATAATTTCATAATAAAAAATGTATATTTGGCAAAGACCAGTAAAGCGGTATTCTATTTTTTTTGCTTAACGTATTTTCTCTTTTTATTTAAAACGGTATTTGTTTAGCTAGCTCTTCTACAATTTACAGCTGGCTATAAGGCAAGAGAAGGCAAGATGTTTGCAAAAACAGAATTCTCCTACAAAATTCAGCTTTCCTACAAATTGTTAAAATGTTTGTAACCTACAAACCAGCTGCTCCTACAGCTTTTTTTTACTAAAGTTCAGTTTAAAATGTAAGATTTTGAGGGCTCTTTTTACCCACAGCCAGCACGCTTAGATCTGGTCATCTGCATAGCATTTCATCTTGTTTCACGTCAACAGTGCATTTTTTTTCTTTCTGCTGTTTCTATTTGCTTTTCCTGAGTGCTTTTCATAAAATGCATGACTAATGTTGCATTTTAAACAATGGGATCAAAAAGGTTTAAGTATTCAGGAAAGTAAATTCCGTTCCATAGGCTGTCATGATCAAATCTTTAGATCTTGTTTTCACTAGTAAATGACACTGTTTAGAGTAGTTCTAAAACAGTCAATCAAATGCTTATAACTGCCCACTCTCACAGTGTGATTCACAACTTGTCTTGAATCACTCAACAGTTGCTTTAATTCCAAGCAGTAGAAGTCTTATGCCTGAATTTTAAGCATATGATTGAATATTTTGTTAATCGGCCTTTTCCACAATTTATGGTTCCTAGAAGATGAGAAACAGAGAGTGTTTCAGTTTGAGACATACAAAACTGAGTAGTATCAATAGTGCTTTAGATTTGTTCCACATCTGTAAATCAAGTGATGCGAGGTTCACTCTGAAAAATAAAAATATGTAACAGTACAGATGACATCTGAACAGCACCTCTTAAAAGTCTAAAATATGTGGGGTTTGAATATGAGATTTCGTTGTAATGGAAGAAAGCACATAAAAAAGCAAGCAGTCTTTGCTGTGTTGCTTTTAGCGGGTTTAACAGCTTTTACAGAACCTGTATGCGTGCGTGTGCACGTAAGTGTGTATGGAAAAGGGCAATTTTGCTGAAGGCTAGGCTGTATGGCTTGAGTGCTAAAAAAGATGACATTTCAATGCTTTAAAAAGAGGACAGCTAACTTTTATCTGGATCTTTGCGTTTAGTCAGACCTAGGTTACTCTGCTGCCAGCGTAGTGGGTTAAACTCAGTTGTCTCAGTTGGGCCAAACACGCAACTGAGTCCAGGCAGAAAAAACAGTGTGAATATGTAGATGTGCGCAGAGAGAAGAAGAACTGAAGGAAGGTGGGACCCCTTCAGTACCGATCAGCTGTTTAGATTGGCTTGCGCCTTCACAAGAAACCGTACCGTAAACAGAAATAAGGGCATCCCGGTATGGTACAACTTTTGTACTCCACGCAGTGTGGTTCAGCAAGAAAACGTTGCAAAATTTGCATTAATCATGTTGATACTACACCGAAGGAGATTTTTATTGGTTGGCTTGTTAGTCAGCTGAGCAGAGGCTGTATTTCGCAGATTTTTAAGAGTGTGTTTAAAAAGAGCCCCAAAGGATGACAGGATTTCATTTCCTACAGAACACAGATTTTTATCTTTGATACAAATCTTGTAGCTTTGTAGTTTCCAGGAAGATTATAGCTGTGAGTCAGTGTATAGAATTAATGTTAAAAGGAATAGATACGGAGAAGCTACTAAAGGAGTTAAAATGGTACTATTAAGGCTCAAAATAAATTAATTTCTGTGCCTTTAAATTATTACTTACAAAAGCTGTTAGCAAAGCAATATGGTCTACAACAAATCAATGGAGTACCAGGGTTAAAATTACTAATGTCAAGGGAATGCAAGAAACAAAAGTTAGCATTTACAAACATCAACAATTAAAACATTTTGACTGAGCAAATACAGTGTTTCATGCATTCATTAGTCATAAAGTCAGGAGATGCAGGGGAGGGAAAGCAATTAAAAACCAAAAAAAGCTTGTCAGCAGTGTAGAAGGAATTGGTACTTCTGACCTGCGATGGAATGGGTATAAATGACATGATTAAAATTCATTTACTTGCCATATATAATGTTTATTAACTCATAACTCAATATGATCAACAGCTACCCTTTGTTACCTGGGGTTTTATTCCCTAGTTCCTGCTCGGGGGAGAGGGGCCGGTTCCCACAGCTGACAGAAGCTTCTGGAAAGTTGCGGAGGTCTCTGGAAGCAGCTGGGGGAGGGTGGCACTCCCTGGAAGGATCCGGGTAATGGCGCCGTTTCCAGGCCCAGCCGCCCCTCTCAGTCAGGTAATGGTGGGGGACAGAGTGGGGCTCAGCTCCTGGGTGCCCCAAGACCATCATCAACTTTTGAGGAAAAAGAAGCCGTTTTGGTGCTCGCTGGCCCTGTGCTTTTCAGGAAGAAGAGGAAATGGCCGGGCGGTGCTGTGCGCCATGTCGGCCCCGCGGGGCAAGGACTTCTACGGCTCCATGTCTCCTTCAGGAGGGACCTGGTGGCCGCCGTCTCCAAGATGGCGGCGGTGCCCCTAGTGAGGGTGAAGGTGTTGCTGCAGGTGCAGGCCGCCTCCAAGCAGATCCGGGCAGACCGGCAGTACAAGGGGATGGCGGACTGCTTGGTGTGCGTCCCCAGGGAGCCAGGTAGGGACCCTGGGCCGCTCCCCCATCCCCGCGCCTTGTCCCCCCTTCTCTCGCCCAAACCTTGCAAAAAACAAAAGCTTTCAGAAACACCTTTGAGGCGATGGTGATGGAGCCTCCACTGTGGGCCGCGGGCATTCAGAGGGGTGCGGGTCCTGGCGGGTGAGGTGGCGAGGAGGGAGTTGCGGCTGGGTACATCCCCACAGGATTTTTTCGGTTTATTTGGTAGTGGCGAGGTCACGCTCCTTGGTTATTTGTGGACGGTGTAAAATACCCCGAATCTGTTCCTTGTGATAGTTTTAGAAAAGCAGCGTTTATTCGGCATCCTCGCGTTAGCGTATAGGAAAGCATGATCAAAGTGAGAAAGGAAAACGCAGTTTTGAGTTTTCTTTGTCTTGGGAAGGCTTTGCCTTTCATCCACAGTAACACAAGGAAATTAAGAATTCTGAATGAAGAGCCTTACACGTTGCAGAGATGACTTTGTTGTCACTGCTTAGCAGAGTCTAACGTGGCCAGCCAGCCCGATGGCTGCGGACATCCTCACGTATGTGTTTTCTTTCTCATAATCCACGTAAAACTTGCTCCTGCACTACCTCCTCAGCTCCGTCTAGCTTCTTACGCATTTATCTTAGTGTCCAACAGGATCCTTTCTTTAATTTAGAACACAAATATAATTCCAAAAGCGGTACCAAGTTTCTGGTACCTGTATAAGCCGTTGGTCATTGCTTTAATATAGAGTGTGAGCACCCCCTATGGAAGTGAAAATGCACAGGCAGGCTACTTCAGGAAAACAATTCATACACAGTCCTGTGAAATATTCTTCCATTCTGCAGTTTGTGGACTGCAGTTTACATAGGTATCCCTCGTCTTAGAAATGTATGAAGTGAGGAGGTTGAAAATCTTACCTGTTACTCAGCATTATTCATGTTTCACTTGCAGTTTTAGATTTTCTTGTGCTAACGCCAAAAGCATACATCGGTTGGTAAGTGTCAGAATAAATCCAGATTTTCAATACTAAATGCTTGAAAAATAAAGGACCTGCGAAGGAACTTTTTTGGGCCTTTTTTACAGCTCATACCAGAGTAGATACAATAGAAGGGATATTGTATAACGTACTCGATGTAGCATAAACTTTCGAAATGTTCTTTTAAAGATTCATTTCTTTTTCTATAGGATTTTTCAGCTTTTGGCATGGCACTTTGGCAAGTTTTATATGGTATTTCTCAACACAGGCTCTAAACTTTGTTTTTAAGGACAAATACAAACAGATTTTCGGGTCTAAAGGGGATAAAGAAAAGCAGGTAAATAATCTTTTGCATATTAATTCTGTTTAATAAACAAAGTAGATCCAGCCAAGAGCTGTGCAATTCTTTCTCTCAGCATGGTTGGTAATTAGTGGTGACATAGTGATAAGATTTTGTAATGAGTTTATTTTATAACAAGAGGAACAGTGAGCATGGCTTACTCTGTAGCACATTGTTGAAGTAATGAAATCTGGGGTTTGATCTTTAATGATTAATAACTTTGTGAGGTGCATGTAAATAACTGCTTATAACTGTAGTCAGAATTGTCAAAGTTTTGTTCAGGACATAATTATTTTGGAGTTAACTGATGCAAGTATTAGGGTGGATCTCTAAAAATCTTGGACTCACACAGACATCTATGTTTCTGGCCCAATCACGTTAAGATTGCATTAACCTGTACTCTAGTCTCAAAAACCTTTACGTTGATAATTTCATTCACATGAAATGACAGCTGCTTTTATTCTAATGTGTGAAGTTCTTGGGTTGCATCCCTCAAGCAGCCGTCTCTCATTTTAATTTTTTTCACATTATTTTCTTGATCATCATTAGTACGTATGTGTCAGAAAGAACTTGCAAATAGGAAACTGCGTATTACTGCTGATAGATAAGTAATATTTCACACTGAAAACTGATTTCTTGCTACATGTAAAGCTAGAAACATACTTCTGAATATTTAAAGCATTTTAGGAACTTAGTTTTGTACAGTGCACCAGAAAAGGAACAGTTTTAGGTTATAGCTCAAAAAGGCAATTAAATGTTTGGGCTATGCTGCCTTACCTTGCAATTTTGTGTACTTGGGAAAAGTCCCTTAACTTGGATGAATTCCTGAAAGACACTAAGGTCTACACCCATGGAATTAATTGCAAGAAATCTTGCTCTTGGAACGTGAAATGTTGATATTGGCATTTGACAAACTACATAAAATTCATTCATATCAGCAGAACAGAACATAAGTTCTTTGTATCTAATTTGTTTCATTTGAAAATAGCTGGAAAATATGCTTTATTTGTGTCTGTCTCATGTTATCTGTTTTAGGATTTCTTTGGTTAGGTTTTGATAATTTAAACAAAAATCCAATGTTCTGTGCTTTCTCTTGTTGACAGTTTTTTACTGCAGTGCCAGAAACTTTCCTTGCCACAGGCTTTTCCGGTGGTGCTGACCAGGAGGAGTGCTGTCAGTCATTAAAGTTTGATTAATCATCTCCTTGTATTGCATGCAAATTCTTAAGCAGTCCTTTTTTAATTACAGTCATTTTGTTTGTAAAGAGTTTAAGGTTGCTGTTTTCTTTCTTTTCTTAAAGTGGAAAAAGGAAAACATGCATGATGTAAATAACACAGTGTTTATAGTTCTTCCAATCTCCTTTCCGTCTCCTAGAAGTGTTTCCAGATGGCTTACACGTGTGTGAGCTTGTGAATCAAATTTTAGAAACATTCCATGAATAGCACTCAGGATTAATTTCTTTAGAAGTATAGTATTTAGCAAAGTAGCATATTCATGGTTGAAGCTCAGGGTCTTTGGATGCTTTCTTACATGTTTTGTGCAGGATATGAAGTGGGGAAGACTATGGTTACATATATTAGTTTTTGCTTAGCGGGATTACCTTTAAAAAAAAAAATAGTAATTACTAAAACCTTAAGATTGTAAAGAGCAAAGGAACTTCTGTTAAAGAAGACAGGCTATATCTATGTGCCAGAGACTTGGTACTGAAGGTAATACTGGCACAGTCAAACATCTTCAGATTGCAGCTGCCCCCTCTCCTGCTTGCTACTACAACTAGCAGCAGTTTATGCAGCAACACGAGCCAGGGCAGGTTGCAACACCTTCTGTGCAACTAATAAAATATTAGGGCTTTTAAGCTATGCAGGACTCGATACTACTACAGCTACAGTGTTGCTGTTACTAAGCCAGCAAATAAGTGATTTTGGGTACATCTACATGGTCTGCATTTACATCACAAGATCTACCTGTGCTCTGTCAGATATCACCACCTAAAAATGTTATGTAAAATGTTTCTTGTATTGTGATTAAGTTTTTCTTGTTTGGTAAACAGTACGGGCCGCAGTGAAAGTAAGTACATTGATTTTTATGTCTCCCCGTGCCCCCATCATGGAGAGCTGATGCACAATTGTATCAGGGGGATTGTTACAGAGGACTGGGTGACTGTAGATGAGAAAGATGTTATCTGCTATCTGGGTCACAAGAGCACCATATAATTCAGAAGCTGGAAAAGAAAATAGCTTAAATATTTTTTAATAAATTTGAGGATAGCCAGGGAATCTTTACAAGTGGAAATTTTTAAATACCCTAGTACAGGTCTTACTCTGAGACTGGCATGCTTGTTCATTATTTCATAAATAATACAATGTTTTAGTTAGATCTTACCCTTCATGCTTTAAAGTTTCATTTAGTATCTACAACAAAGGTCAGTATTACAGTATTTTTCATAACTGCATATGGCACTTTTTGTGTTTCAGTTCTGGAAATGTTTTTTGGCAAACCTGGCTTCTGGCAGATGTGCAGGAACAACATCCCTGTGTGTAGCGTACCTGTTAGACTTCGCATGAACTCGTTCAGCTGCTGATATTGGGAAAGGTAGTGAAATCTCTTCAATGGCAGTTCCAGTTTTATCTGATGTGCCTCAGGTTTCTTATATTTACTTTGTTTTAGAGGTACACCAATATCCAACAGTATTAGAATGCTTTCTGTTACTTAGGAATCTACCATGGCACAACTACAAAAGTACTAAGAAACATAAGATCTTTGTTGAAAAGGAGAGGATGAAGATGAGTGAGAGAGGATTCTTTGGAAATAGCGCTATAGTATAGTTCTCAAAGTTTTGCGTTATTTTTAGATTCTGTATGGAGAAGTTTAACAGAACTTTGCCAACATTGGATGCCAGAAACTAGAGGAGTTTAATTTTTGCTAACCTATGGTTTGATGGGGTGTCGTTTAAAGAGCTAATGACCATCCTTGTTCTATATCAAGAATATCAACTGCAGATTTTCAACAAAGATTTTGGGTAGCATATATCCCTAGATGTATGTTTCATTCACTCAAATAGATAAAATTATTTTCCCGAACCCAGTGTCTGGAAGGCATTGCAGCAGAGAGGAAGAAATACCTGCTTTCTGTATTGTTGTTGGCTTCCCTGATTTGTCGCAATGGAACAAGTTAACTCTGGTTACTGTCTGTGCTGTGCAGGGTTGTCCCAGGTATTGGCTGCTTGACTCTACCTATTGCTTTCTGTGCCCTATCCTCAGGCCAAATTAATATTTTCATGACACCTTCAGTATAAGGAGGTGTACAGCTTGAAGATCTTCCTTCAAAGATCGGTTTATTGCTTGCTGTGTTTTCACCTGTAGAGAATCCTAAGAGCTTGGGGGTAGTTACTTGCGGAATGTGGAAATAGATGAAGAATCTACAGATACAAAAAGTGGGTATTTTAACTTTGTCACAGCTTGTGACTAGTGTTCTGCTACAGGGAAAAGCTGAAATGAATAACAAACACTTCTAATAAATTTGAGTGTGAATGTGTGGGGAGGAAGTGAAAGCATGGTATTACGTAGAAAAAATTATTTTCAGAGGGTAAGAGAATTCATACATAAGCACTCCACTGAATGAGGAAAAAATTAGAATGGAAGTTATTTGACCTGAAAGTGTTTCAGCAACTGGATACTATTGTCTGCTTGAACAAACTGCCTTCATCCATCCACATGTCTCGATTTCTTCTTTATGCTTTGTTCATAAGTGGAGAAAACAATGATCTACTATGTTTTTCTGATATTTTTCATAATGTTAAATGTTTCAGTCATGCAGAGTAGTTTGTACTGAAGAGAAGGGGTTCTGTGAAGCATAACAATGTCCATAAATTTCTTCTCTATTAGGTGCTGCTGTTCCAGGGACTTGGTGACTGTATTACTAAAATTGCAAACACAGACGCAAGGTGTCCCTGCCCATGGCAGGGGGGTTGGAACTAGATGATCTTTAAGGTCCCTTCCAACCTAAACCATTCTATGATTCGATGGACTTCCTAGCCTGCACCAGAGTTTTGGTGTTTCAGTACAGGGAATCATTGCGTACCGAGCCTCCTGTTTTGTATGTTAGGATACCATTGAGGTAGCTTTTACAAACAAAAATGCACCTTTTAAATCTTTACCATGATATTTTAAATATTTATTATGAACTAATGAGGGTGTTAGTTACAACTTTTGTCTTTACAGTTATTTGTGCTCAATCAAGTATATTACTGAAAAGCCAAGTAATTTTACAGTAGAATTAATAACAGAAATCATCAAAATTATACTTGGTATCTGCTGGATTGGAGATACATTACACAGAATTTGTAGAGGCCTCCACTTCTGTTTTATTTTGCAGGGATTATTGCCAAATCCACAACAAACTTCATTCATTCTTTCCTTTTTCATTGCCCAAGTTGTGACTATATTCTCAGGAATGCTGTCTTATCTTTTTGACACTGTCAGGAGGCGCATGATGATGCAGGTACAGTCTAGCTCGCAATCCTTTTCTGAAAATTACTTACTGGATTTTTGAAGTTTGATGTGCTAACTAAAGCGCTTCTGTATAGCCTTACAGCAGGCAAGACTTTATTCAGAAAAAAAGTGGAAACATCTCCAGAAAGACAAGAAAAAAAATGAAATAATACTATGATGAGAGCCTGGTAAAAGTTCACAGTTTAGTGAGAGCTTTTAGTAGAAAAACAGAATCTGTTTTCTTTTTCCTACTCAGAATCCAGATATTTGGAGTAAGACAGGTTTGTGGGTAGAATAATATCCTTTATTAGCCCAGCTAATGCAGTGAGAAAAGTAGTATTTGTGGCACACAGCTGTTCTTCAGGTGCAAAGTAGAATCAATAATCTTCAAAGCTCAGTACAAACTGAGAATTATTTCTCAGCATGTGATGGGTATCATAGCGAATTATTAGCAGTTAATGTTGGATCTTGTTGCTAGCTATTAGGTAATTTTACTTGGTAGTTCAGTAGCATTTGAAGTACATATAATGATGTAAACTCTTGCTATGAAGATCATCCTCAAACACAAAATGAAAACAACACAAAAATGCTCTTGAAAAAACAGGACCTTGTTCCCTGCATCCCTGAGGAGGTTTTGCCAACTGATAATAGAAAGGAGTTGTTAGTTCCAAAGAAGTGTCTCTACATTTTGTTTCGAGAGTATCCACTTCTCACGGTATTCCAGAAAGTCAAAAGAAAATCAGAACAAATGTTGGCGTAGAAAAAATCCCAGGAGATACTTAGATTCTTAGGTAATGCCTGTGTACCTCTGGTAACCTGTCCTAAATAACAGAAATCCTGGAAGCTTACAGTGGGCAAACACCATTAGCACTACTGACTTCTTCCTTTCAGACTAAATATGATTTCACTGTCTTCAGATTCTGCTTTACCTGCTTAATCAGCAATAGATCTACAGTTAAATGCTGTCTTTATTCCCAAGTACTGAGCTGCTTGAGGCTTTGCCAAAAAATTGCCTGTATTACTGGCAATTAACTTACCACTAGGATAGAGAATAGTATCAAGATTAAAAACATAAACTATAATCATATGCAATAAGGTAATGGATTTATTAGCACAAAAGAGGATGAGAATAAGAGAACATATATATGTCATGGATGTATAAATATATTTCATGTGGTGTCCTTGTTTCATTCAAGTAGTTTTGAAGCTTCAGGTACAAATAAAGCTAAGTAGTATGTTTTTTATCAATTTCTTATCAGGACGCTTACTCTGATCCAAGAGGAAGCCCTGAATTAAATATAGCACCTTTTAATTCTTCAGTTAAATTGTATTTACCAGATGGGATAACTTTTTGAAACGATGAGCACAGTACAGTTACTGCTTTCAACAAAGTTGATTTCTGTCAGCTAAGCCATAATAACCATTACCAAATATCCTTTCATTTGCATATATTCATGTCAATTCAAATGGAAATATTTTAAATGCTTTTTAGCTATGTTACTATGCTTATTTAATTGATTTACATGAATATTTATCATAGATGTATTTCCTGCATTAATTATGGTCAGGAAATCGATACTGACCTCCTACCTTGATCCCTAACAGAAGATGTAACAAAATTTAACCCTGTCTTCATCAGAAAATTCAAACGTCGCTTTATTAGCTGCAGAGTGTATTACAAAGGCAGGATTATCCTTCTGCCATTATTGAGAGTCTAGAACCTTACCTTGGTATTGCAGGTGGATTTGACTTAAGGTGTAGCTAACAACTCAAATCTTCAACATTCAGTAAAAAAACTAGTGTCGTCTTTCCAGTAGAATTTCATATAAAGACAGGGATTTGGGGATTAACCTTGCCAAAAATAGGGCACTTGTTTTTTGCTAGTGAAGACAAAAACCAGTGTCAGTTCCTAATACAGTCCTCAAATCCTGAAGAGACTGCAGTTCCAAAACAGGAATTGTTTGACAGTTCACCAAGCACATCTACAAAAAACGGCTTTGTCAGAGCTGGGGTGTTACCCAGCGTATCTGAGGGACGTGCTGTCATCATCATGCTGACTTCCACAGCGGGCGAGAGTATTTCCCAAGTGCTTCGCCGTGCAGCGAATGGCTACACAGCGTTCCCCTGGGCTGTGTCTACTCCACTGTTGAAATTTTCAAAACTTAAAGGAGTTGGCATGATTTTCAGCCGCGCTGCACTTGGAAAAAGCTGAAGGGAGAGTTCAGTACTTCAGCTCTGGCTTGTACATCCTTTATTTCCTACACCTGTAAGCACTTGAAGCAAGTTTTAGTGAACATGGTGCTGAGGCCTCTAACAAATCCTCCTTTTTGCTTTGTTTTCATTTGTCAAGCAAATTAATGCTCAGAAAGAAGGTGGGCTAAGCGAACACTGAACCGCACTCCTTCTCAGCCTTCCTACGTTTTTACATTATCATGCTAGTCAAGACCTTCACGTTTTTTAGAGGACTCTGTTGATTACTAATGAACTGAAATCTACGTAGCATGAAAATATTTCAGTGGTACTAAAGAAGCAAAAAAAAAAAAGAGCTGCGGAAGTTTTAATAGCATTGAAACAATTCAGAGCACCCTTAGGACTGGTGTGACCTCATTTAATTCCTAAGCCTTCTACTTGCCCAGTAAAGCTTAAAAGAAGCATCAGAAGAAGGATCACAGCCTTTCTAAATTTAGCTATTGGAACAAGCTAACAGAGCATTACATCAGATAAATATTTATTAGTTAAAAGATTGCTCCTTCACAGTAAGTGAAACAGGGAAAAGTTCCTTGGAATTCTTTACTAAAGAAAGACAAATTTTGCTGGGCGTCTAAGTTTGTTTCTTAGTGTAGTGCAATAATGATTTGTCCTTATTTTGTGTGCAGAGCAGAGAGACTGAACATCAATATAAAGGAACTGTTGACTGCTTTATGAAAATACATGAGCCAGAGGGGCTTAACGCTTTCTTCCGTGGAGCATTCTCCAACGCCCTCCGTGGAAAAGGAGGAGCCTTAATGCTAGTTCTCTATGACAAAATTAAGGACATTTTTAACCTTGATGTTTCAGAGAGTTCAGGATCTGGTTAAAACAGTGAGTGAACATCTATTTTGTTTGAACAGTATTCATGATAGAATTCTCATTGTTTGCATAGCCTATTTTTAGTTTAAATGTTATACAAACAATACTTTTAAGAAATTGTTTGGATGTTTTTGTGACTAAGCATGTACTAAATGAAATAATTTGTTTTCAGGGAACTAAAGAGTACCGTTTACATTTCATTCAAGAAATGAATCCGAGAAACCATTTGCCTCTTGTTTAAAATTCTCGATGTTTCCGTTTATTTGTCCGCTTTATTTGTACTAAATGTGATGCATCTTGACTTTTAAGTTACGGCATGTACCTGAATATATTTTGGTAACAGCTGCTTCCCCAGTCTGTCAGCAGAGCCCGTTGTAAGTACGTGTACTTACCAGCCTGCTACAGCTTCTACATGAGCCACAGTAAAACGAAAACCTGTTTCTAGCCTGTTGATGTGTTTTCATGGTATTTCAAAGCACAAGTCAAGACAGCAGCCGCTAAAAATCAGATGTGATCTACAGGGCAAGAATGGGAAAGACTCGGACAACACCAATTCCAAGATTGCTGCAGTGACAGTAGGTGATGGAGGGGGGATATGCTCAGGCAAGTTTGTGGCTAATCTGACTTGAATTTTGTTCATACTCGCAGATTGGGCAATCAGTGTGACACTGAAACACGCAAACAGGACTTTCATGAAATGCTGTCCTGCCTACGATCTCATCTCCAACTCGTAACAGTCTTACTCTTGACACAGCAAATACAGAGTCCGTTGGCGCTTTCTTGTCGCTATTGTGGATGTCTACATGCGTCTGCGCTCTTGACTGCAGCTTGGAACCAGCTGCCAGAAACACCACAGCAGCGGCAGCACGAGGATCTGAGATGCGAGACATGCCTGCCCCTCTGCAGCGGTGGCTTGTCCCCTAGCTGCAAGGTTGCCCAATTTCTTCTGGGCCTGGCTCCGTAGTGTCGCCTGGCTCCACGAGAGTATTCGCCTATCAATGATTCTCTTGGCCCAGGGTGTCTCCAGTCAGGAGGGAGCCTCAGGTGGAGCTGGGGAAAGGGGGATGCTGCAACACCTTGAATCACCCACAGCTGGTTCTGTAGCAGGCACTGAAACAGCCGAGCAGAGCCCTTCCCTTGCCTTCCCCATCCTGACTCCAGCAAGGAAAATGAGGTGGTTAATTACTTTTGCTAATAAATAGTAGTTGAGTTACAAATAACTCCGTTTAACAGTGGCTTCTCTGGCTTTGGGAGGTTTTTTTAGCACTTATTTTTAGTCCCTCCTGTGGAACAAAGCTGTGGAGTGCAGCGTCATGTGCTGCATCAGGAAGATATGTCACACGTCTGTGGGAAATGGAGATATCATTTTTAGGAGCAAATAAATACTTAACGGCGCTTTGCCTGCCCGTCGGTGCGGTTTGTCGAGTTCCAGCCCTACATGCTTAAAATGCCAGCCATAGAAACCAGGGTAACAAGAGAGATACTCGGGTTTTGAGACCTCTTCCAGGGGACGAGTGTATTAATTGGCCTAATCACCGCCCAGCGCTAATTGCCCTAGATTGCTCTAATCACATTAAATTACACCGTGTCGCAACCAACTTTTATATTGAACTGCGCCCACCTCCGCTTCTCCCCGCCGGCTCCTTTAAGAGGCGGGGGAGGGCGTGGCTCTGACGTCTGGGTAGCGTTCTGACGTTCTAGATAACGCCATCTTCCCTCCCCTTTCCAGATCTTTCTGGAAGGCGCGGCGCCCGCAGCCGGCTCAGCCCGAGCCCTGCCGGAAAGTGCCGAAGCCGCCGCCGGCGCCTGGCGGGTTCGCCGCCGGCGGGCGCAGCGCGCCTGCGCAGAGCAGAGCAGCCGCCGGTTGGTGGCCGGTGCTCCGCAGTGGGGGAAGAGACGGGCGAGGAGCCGGGTGGCCGCACCAGCAGCAGCCCAGACGGTCGCCGCCGATAGGCGCAGGCCGGCGGGAAGCACCAGGCGCAGCCATGTCCGTGGTTGGCATCGACCTCGGCTTCCTCAACTGCTACATCGGCGTGGCGCGGAGCGGCGGTATCGAGACCATCGCCAACGAGTACAGCGACCGCTGCACC
>VZSZ01005511.1:1797559-1846426 GCA_013398815.1 Ibidorhyncha struthersii
CCGAAACTCGGGGGGGGGGTGGGGAGCAGGAGGCTCTCCGGGAAACGCTTGGGGACACCCCCACCCGCAGCTTTTTAGTCTTCTGCGCCCTTGAAATAGGGCGCCGCGCGGGATGTGCCACACGGCTCCGGAGGCACAACGAGAGGGGTTTTCCCGTCCTTGTAATACTTTGGTTTGGTGTAGTAAAGATCTCGGTTAAGCGCGCGGGTTTCCCCAACTCTCGGAGGGTTGGCAGGGCTCGAAGCGTTTTCATTAACGATTTGAGGACGGAGCGGTGGTGAGACAGGGGAGGAGGAGGAGGAGGAGGTTGATTCACCGGGGAAACAGGGAAGTGGCGCGGTGAGTTCCCTCTTCTTAGACCTGCTCGTACTTGCACGGCGCTGCATCTGCTGGCCGTGGAACGGCGAGGTCCTGCAGGAAAGGGGGGGCAGCGGGCACCGGCCGTGATGATGGGATACGCAAGAGTAGGTGGAGATTCTTCTCTGTTTCTATGGGATACGTCTAGGACTTTCAGAGCTCCATCTGTGCGTGATTTTCAAGGAGGATTCAGGAATTCATATAACACTCATAAAAATCGGGGTTTGGATGCTGGTTCCTCTTATAAAAGGAATCTGTAGCCAACAGCAGAAAGCTGTTCCTGCTCTGTGAGGCCATAGTAACTTTAGCATTGCTGTCTCTTTGATCTCAGAGAAACGCAGGTTTTGTTGTGCTTTGTAAAAGTTTTTTTAAAAGTACAAAGAAGCTGTGTGCTAAAATGCATACTGTCTGTATTAATGGGAATATTCAAGGCATTATCCTTGCACATGCTTTATGAGAACTGAAATTCTGGGACCTTTCAATTTCTGTGCGAGGAACCCCCTGAAGCTGTCACCGAAAGAGTTGTCAGGCAGCTGCAGTTTCCTTCCCCCCTGTGATGAAGAGCACATCCAGTTCTTAGCTATTCTTGGAGCGCGCTCTTTTCAGGTAGGCTTCACGTAGGTTTCCCTGCATTTAATATTTCTCACATTAAGGTCTGAGTAACTGTACTTTCAAGACATTTGCAAAGTGATTATGAAAGGGGTTTAAAGCATAGTTAGCAAGAGAGCATCTGGGGTGCACAGATATTTAAGGCATCTCACTTAAAGTGATGTTTTTCCTGTTTTTTTTCTTCTCTTTCTCCAAAATGTAATATAGGAGAACATGAGGAACTCCCTTTCTAATACTATTGTCTTGAGGCAAATCAAAAAAGTAAATAGAAATATACCAGGTTTATTACTGTTATGGAAGTTTATCATAGTAACTAAACCTTAATTCAAACAGGGTTCAAGTGATGTAGGCAGATCTGACTCTTAAATCCTCAAAACTTTTCTGCTTATTACACATAGCAACGCAGTAAATGAACTCTTTATTTATGTGTTCCTATAGAGGTGCTTACATCATTTAGATACTTGAAGTTACTTAACAATGATTGGATATGTCCCAAGTACTTGGGACTTACTCCCAGAAACACAAAGTTTTAATGTTTGTTATATCTGTGTAGCGAGGTATAAAAATACCTGAACTAGCTCTGGGCAAGCTGGTACACTTTCATGTGCAGTGTGGTGTTGTTAAGCCACATAAAGATACTGGGTTAGGTCCTAAAGATAGGACAGTCCTGGCTGTGCTCTACAGGGCTAATTGCTCTTTCTGGGCAAGGCTAATTAGTGCAGCCAGCTTCCAGTTTTGGAGCTGGTTCAGGTATCTGTGCAGTACTGCTGTGAACAGTACAGTGTTAGTACTTCACACAGACACACACACTTCAGTGCTACAGGCAAAAGCAGTGTAGACTTACGAAAGATACGTATTCTCACAATTTAGTACAACACTCTTAAGTCATAAATCCGGTGTCCCAATTATTAAAAATGTGGGTGATCCTTTATTAATATTCTTTGCCTAAAACCTGTGTCCTGCAATCTAAGGCATGGGATTGTTAGTGTTTGTAAAACACGTATCATCTTCAGAGCCTTAGCAAAAGTATTTTAGAAAGAAAGGAAAAAGATTCTTCTATTAATCCATCCATTTCAGTAGAACTCGTACTTTTTAAAGGGTTTTGGCCTTAGCGTCTCTTTGAGTGTTAACTGACACTTGGCTGTTTCTGAACTGGGAACTCCAGCAGGTCTGCTGTATGCGTTTCTAGTGAGCCAGGCTTCTTAAGCTCATGCCAAATGGCCCTTTCAGGTGCTGTGCCTCACCGCTGTGGTTTTGTGGAAAAACAGTTGATTGCTGGTAATTTTTTAGTAACTTTTTTCAGACCATTTGTAATCAGTGCAATCACAAACTGTAATTAAAATGATGAGGTAGCATCTTCTTCAAAACAATGCGTGGAAAGGATTGAAACGTCCTTCTGCTGGAAAGAGTTGCTACCTTCAAGAAAGTCTGTGTGCTGTTCAGAAGCTCCCTTCAAAGCAGGCCGAGGGTAGCGGTGGGGGAGACAGTTCAGTTGTCGCACTTGTTGTATCCTTGTGGTGGATGTGCTTCCTAAAGGGCTGTCTTGGATACAACTGAAGTGTTTGGAGCCAAAAAGAGCACGTTTTATTTTTTGACATCTCCGCTTGCCAGCCGAGGGAGGCAGAAACCGTCCATCTCCTTGTGCTAGAACTGAGTAATTGAAGTAAATCATGGCTGGAACTCAGGTGGGCAAAGTAGCTTCTCGCTTGATGTTTCGTGCTCTGCATAGGGGTATTTGCAAGTAATGCTGTCTGCCAACACAGTCAAATTCCTACACGGAAAAGGTGTGATAGAAGTCTTGTAAACCATTTGCATCCTTTCTAAATTACTCTTTTATCTGAGTTTTCTTAGTTATAATAAAGTATAGTTGGGAACTGTAGCGTTAAGCGACATTAAAAATTGTAAAAGTTGTTTGTGAAAGCTGAACTACATCTTTGAAAATGTAGGGCAATGCATTGTCTGTTTGCAGCAGTTATATCTGGAGAAGGTTTCGTGTGTTCAGTGTGGTGTCATAGCAGAAGTGGTTGCTAGCTAATACTATCAAATTACATACAGTACCCTCATTGCACGTTGTAGTGGTGATGGGGAGGAGGCAGGAAGCAATCGACTATAGTGACCTTTATGCATTCATTAAACAACTAAATTTGAACCATATGAAGTCTGGGTTGTACCTGTTAGTTACTATTGAATGGTTTTAGCCAGATCAGTTCCCTTTTGAGGAAAGAGTTCTAGTTCAAATCCGTAAAGCGAAGGTGTGGCAATAGTAACTTCCAAAAAAAAAAAAAGTTTCCAAAGGCAGTAAGTAGTGAGGTAGCCAGGTGGTGTCTGGAGACCTGGGGCAGCCTTTGCTAGAGCCAGAGGCGAGGCTGAGAGGGGTGCTCAGTGGAAACCTGAGAAGCAAGCTGCAAGGGGCTGTGCACTACTCTGGAGCTTCCCAAACCCTTGGTGGCTGGGGGCTGTTCCCAGACATCTCTCCCCTTCTGCCTGTTTGAAGTGTGTACCTGGTAGTCCTCAGCCACGGGAAGTGCTCAGCAGTTTGTAAAACTGGGCTGTTTGGCTGCCTTGGGCTTAGGTGGGTTTTTATTGTGGTCTTATGGTTATTGTTGCTAATGGCTTTTACAGCGTGACTGTGGTACTGTCAGACTTTAGGGTTGTTGGGTTGAGAATACTTGACTGGTAAAGTTCAAGTTTTTAAATTAAGTGTCAGAGGCTCCTTTGGTTATAACCTGCAACCCAAAAGTAGCTATTAATTCCTTAACTTTGTGATAAAATCTGTAGAACACGTAAGCTTCTAAAGAATTCCTTAAATGCAATTATAATGAAAACAATTGTGGTTGCTTGCAGTTTCTAAACTAATTTGCAAAGAACAAAATAACTAGAATTCCACTGCAAGTTCTGGTGCTTCATGCAATAACGCTGTTAAATACCACTTCCATATTTTGCTACTTCAGTTTTTGTGGGTGTTTTAAAGTACCGCGGAAATATTTTATGACATTTTCTTTTAAAGCTGATTTTTTTTTTTTTCCCCCCCCTGTTTTTACTTAGAGCATGTATATCTTTAGGATCCAAGACCCGGGCCATTGGGAATGCAGCAAAGAGCCAGGTAAATGGATCAAAAACTGTCGTATTACTTATCTGACTTGTCTCCTGTTGAACTGTGGGAAGAAAAGTAATTAATAAACTTGGTATTTTTCTGTTTTAAAGTAAATTTTCTAAAAGAAATGTACATTTCACAGTTACAGTTACTGCTTCAACAGTATATTACCTGTAGTAAAATGGAAACAATATTTCTGCGTTGTTTTGTCATTGAGAGTAAAAAATGGGAAGAAACAGAAATCCTTGTTTCTTTCCCAGCAAAAGATATTTCTTTTTCTTGTTTACTTGTGAGAGCAAGAATAGAGTTGATAATTAAACCTCCGTTGGGGTGGGGAGGAATACTGTGCTTATGCTTTAGAAAAGTTGAAACTGAAGTTGAACCATGGAAGTTTTGTATAGATAATGGTGGTTGCTTATAGTGCGAAATGAACATATCTTAGTAATTTTCTGTCTCAATTTGGAACTTCAAACAGAAGTAAAATTTCTTTAATCCTCTGTAAATTCACTTGCAACCTAGGACAACCCTCCTTTGGAAGGACAATGCATAAAAATTCATAAAAGCCAGTGTGAATCTACAAATTCAAGATAGATCAGGTCTTGCCGTCTTTCTTTGCATCTATGCATCGTGTTAGCATGCTGAGGACTTCTTTCCCCTTAGTGTAGACTGTGGGTAACTGGAAATTTGCCTGGTGGGTATAAAGGTAACAGAGCCCACCGGTAGTACCATGAGCAGTCAGTATATGCAGAGGCTGTATCACATTCATCCTGAGAAACTTTACACGTTTTATCTGAGCTCAACCCCTGAACTTTGCTGGTGAGGTGTTCTGTCAGTACTCTCCCAGCTATAGAGTTTGCTATTTAGACTAGTAAACTAGACTAGTTTATCTTGGAGAAGATTATCCTGGAGTAATGTCTTTTCACAGCTTAAATATTGTGTTTGTTAGGATTTGGTTGTTCTGGTCCTTTCTTTACTTCAAAGTCTGTCCTTAAAGTGATTAGGTTGAAATACTGATGAGAGAATTAAGTGCGGGGAGACTTTATGTCCAGATGGGATCTGAATTAGAGGAGAACTTTACAGGAAGTGAAATGACTTAATTTGTTGGAGCTTCATTTAAGGTTAATGTAGGCAATAACTTAATTTTTTCCTGCAGACAGCCATTACAACAATATGTAATATGATCTCAAATATTGCATACTATATCAGAAAGCTCCCCTAAAATAAAAGTTACGGTGGAAATTGATGGCAGCAAACTAATGGATATTAAAGAGGGAAGCAGGTTTGAATTTTTTTAATGGAGACCATAGATGAAAAAACAGATGCTTCTTTCTCTCCCCCCACCCTTTGCTTCCCAGTAAATGTGTGGGGCTCGACATGGGTCTTCAATGCATGCAATTAAGCCCAACATAACACAAGTTCCTTTCTGGATGGTCTTTTATAGTCTGCATGTCACGGGTAATGAAAAGTAAAATATCTTTTCCACAGATTGTCACAAATGTAAAAAATACATTACATGGCTTCAAAAAGCTGCATGGAAGAGCATTTGAAGATCCTCACATACAAGCTGAAAGGGCCAAACTTCCCTATGAACTGCAGAAGATGCCGAATGGCTCCGTGGGAGTAAAGGTGAGATAGAGCTTTGTGCAGAATATCTTTAGGGGTAGAGATGAGCACTTGGGACCTTTGTCCCTTAACTTGCTACTTGAATTGACTTGTTTTTTCCTGAAGAAAACCCTAAATGTATTCTTACTCATTTTGAAAAGAAATGTCAGGTGATAACCAGTGCAGTGACACGTTTTATTTTTTACAGAGCCTGCCGTAGCATAGTTTTGCTATGTTTCTCATTTCTCCTTGTAATTCACTCACTTCTTTAAATGTTCAGGAAGATCTAGAGTAGTTACTCTGTATTTCGTACTCACGTCTTCTAGTAGTAATGTAGTGTAAAAAAGATACTGCATTGTCTCCCATACAGGTGCGCTATAAAATGTTAATAGCTCTCAGCCCAAAAAATTTTCTGTTTCATTCACCTTCAGTAAAATTGACTGTAATAAATCTGCCATTACCAAAAGATGAAGAACATTTTATTCCCTGCAGTGACATCTGCTCAAGTACGATACTTTCTCTGAGATGTCTGTTGAGGTTTCTCACAATTGTATTAGCTTTTTGTAGTCACATAGTAGCTTTTCACCTTACCTTACTAGATTTGCCTTCAAATACATATAATTACAGTGCGTTACTATTAGTTTCGTTTGAATTTAGATCTTGCAGACATGCAGAGACCAAATTTCAGGAAAACAAGATGAGGCTCTGAAGATGTAGATCTTCAATCCGAACAAGTTATTTTTAATTTGATTCCAAACTAAATTGGTGGAAACTGCTCTTCTCAAAGTTCAGGCTTCAGTCTCTGAATGTGGCTATCTTTTAGCGTTTTAGTTTGGATTAGGAGTGCACTTCTGAAGCAACTCTCCCAATAGTCCTCGTTTAGTCCACTGGAGTTGCTTTCTGGCAGGGCTTTATACCACATGAAGTGAGTTTCTTTTGTTCTCTATACCTGCTCCTATCATACTAATTGCCAGTGTAAATATAGCTGCTGTTCATCCTTCTGGCTTTCCCTGCAGACGAGTATTTGGGATTGCTGGAGAGGCAGCAGCCTGTCAGGAATTCAGGATGTAGAACCTCAGATGAAGGCTGAAGACTCAACTGTGTTTCCCGAGCAGGGCAGAGCTGTTAGAATTGCCTCTTTTGCCCCTTCCCTGCTTCATGTGCTTGAGTGACCCTTGCAGGAAGCAGATATTCCTTGCGTTTGTTCCAAAATTCTTTTTTTTTTTTTTTTTTTTTTTTTTTTTTTTGGAAAAGGGGGTTTTTTTTTTTTTTTAATTAAAACCCCAAACAACCCTTTGAGATAATGCAGGTGTTATAATTTTTAACTAAACTGAACTGTTACGATTTGTTGTAGGTAGCACAAATCCATAGCGTCGATTGATATGGAGAGTTATTTGTGTCCTGCATCTGGTGTTAGACTGGGGTCTCATTGCTCAAAATTACAGAAAATGTTGAAGTCGCACACCTTAAAGAAAAGTTGAAATGACTTATTACAGAATTGCAATTCTCTATTTCAGGTGAGATACCTAGATGAAGAGAGACTGTTTGCAATTGAACAGATTACAGGAATGTTACTGGCCAAACTTAAAGAGACTTCAGAAAGTGCTTTGAAGAAACCAGTGGCAGACTGTGTGATTTCAGTAAGTTGTAATACATTCATTGGAATTCTCTCTATAGCTAATGTCATGTAAGCTAGTACTATTTATGCTATGGTGCCAATGGGAAGAGATATAAGTAGTGGATAGAAATAGCATCTCCCCAGGAATGGGCCTTTACTACAGACTTTTCCAACTGAGAACACTTTTGTAATCATGTGTGAGAACATGAGAAGTTTGTTAAATGAAGGATGTGTTTTCAGAAAGAACATACTTACTTCTTAAGCTGATCCAGACTGGCTAACTCTAAGTGCTACGTGTAGTAATCCTGATTGCTGTAGTTCCTGTTAGGAATGGGAACTGTGCTATGTGTGCTATCTGTGCTATTTTCCTCAGTTCCAAAGAACCTTCCCTAATCCAAATTTCTTCATTTTTACATAGCTGAACACTGCTGGGTTGTAGCGTAGTTAAGAGTTGCCTGAACTTTATGGATCTGAGGGTCATGCTGGCAATTTGAGAAGTCAAAACTATCTGCATTTGTTTGAAAAGGTCTTTTTATTTGCGTGGTTTACTTGTGTTGGGTTTTTTAGCTAGTGTCCTCACCCACACCAGGGGAGCAGGGAGGAGCTTGAAGACCAGAGGTTTTGTTCCTGGTACAAAGTCCTGAATGTCTGCATTTCACATTGTCTTTGTTTACTGCTTCACTTCTGCTCTTACACTGGTGAGAAGTCTGGGCATGAAGTGTTGGGGTTATCCCCTCTCTGTCAGACAGAGGCATGGGAACCGGAAAGTTGTATGCTTTAGCTTTTAGAAATCTGCTTTGATCTTTTTCCTTCCTTCCTTATGGTATACTAAGACACACAGAATACCTCCCACACAAGCAAGGATCCTTGGTAATACGCCACAAAGGTAGCTAACAAAATACGCTATGAATGTAGTTCTATGTATTAAGCTTGACTGAAGCTGAAGATATGCCAGCTGATTGCAGCCAATTTCTAAATGGGCTGTCATTGTGTGTCTGCTATTTTTGGTGGCACTGAGTATTGTAGCACACTGTAAGCTGGCACTGTGGTAGACATGATAACTGAAAAATGGATACAGATTCAGTTGTAACACAAAGTTTAGCTGAACATCAAGTTTAGTTCTAGCACTACTGTAGTGCTTCTGCAGTAATGTATTTTGGGGCTATGTATGAATATTTATTGTGTGGACCTTGCGCAGCACAAATGTTTTCCGAAACTGGTAATGATTCTTGCATCAAAGACTCATCAGAAGAACCTGAGAAAACATTTTCAGGGTTTTTTGATGCTTAAACCTACTTTGTTTAAAACAACTCTGGATGTCCCTTCATTTTTATCATATTTTGAAATTTTAATTAAAATATGCACTAAAACAAATTACCTAGCTGTTTTATTCAGACCGCCTTGTTAATCTGAGGTTACCTTATAACAGTTTCTTGTGGTATTAAAATTCGTAGGGTTGCTTAATGGGTAAGACTGACTTCTTTACATTAAAAAGTCCATACTTCATAATATCCTATGTAATTATTTTTTGGAAACAGGTACCCAGTTTCTTCACTGATGCTGAGAGAAGGTCTGTAATGGCAGCCGCGCAGATCGCAGGATTAAATTGTCTGAGGCTGATGAATGAAACTACAGCAGGTAAAGGGCAGCAACGCCTTTTTTTTTTTTTTTTTAACCCATTCAGGCTATTGAATCTGTGAGGGTGATGACACACTCCTGTTACACAATTAGGAACTTGCGGAAAAAGCTATTTAGGCTAGTACTGCCCAGTCCAGCTTGGGAACTGGAAGCACAGCAACTCTTCTGGTGGGGTGGTATTCAGCACTTACGAGATGTAATCAGAGTTTGGGTTTGCTAACTTGAATACAATGCCACTTGAAAATAACTGCTCTGCTTCTGGAATAAAGCTGGTATCTGTGCTTACCTCTGCTGTACCATGGAGCTACAGCAGCTGTGTTGGGAAGGCCTGAGCTAGCTTCAGAGTCTCTTAATGATCCAGCTGGGGTGTGCACCTGACCTAAATTCTCAACTGTTGTAGTAAATAATAGTATAGTACAGTATTATCAGATGTAACCTGCATCTGTCTGAAAGATTACAGTAAATACATTATTTAGCATAGGTGTGTAGTGGGGTCTTCTTTGTTTCCAGCTTACTGGGAGATGGGTGTGCTGGCGTAAAAATAAATCTCATGGAAGTATTAGAGAAATACGTTTGTATCGTAAGCTAATATTTGTTTGAACTTAAATACACTGAAGGGAAATTTTAAAATGTGTAATCCAAAGATCTTTAACTACTTAATATGTATGCTTTAAAAGCTACTCTGTACAAACTGCATTTTATGGAGCTCTTTCTGAAAGCAGACTTGTTGATCATATTTAGAAACAACTTGAACTGTGTAACTTTTCAAAATAAGTCAAGTCAAGCATAAGTCTGTGAGATGACATTTTAAACTTGTGGCAATGCTGTCAGTTGCAGCATTGGCACAACTGTTGTTTCTATAATTTGTTTACTGCCCTCATTTGGTTTTGGTGAATTCTAGAGTATAGAAATACATTACACTTCATGGGAACTAAAGTTGGAGCAGTTTAAACCAGTAATTTTTTTTTTCTTTGCTTTTAGAAAGTCTCAACCAACTTTCTAAATGAGTGCTGGTATTGAAATCTTAGATTCGTGTAAACTAGTCTTCTAAAACTTTTTTTTTTATCTCTTGAGCATGCTTGAATTTTGCAAAGCTGAGCTAAAAGACACTGAAAGTAAGGCATTTCAAAGGAGAGGTGTAGAAAGTTATGATCTATTTGAGCAGACTAATGGAGGTGTATAGAAAGAGTAAATAGTGTCTCTTGGTAGTGCTTTTAATGTGTGCTTTACAGTCATATACAGCTTTCCCTCAACTTCTGTGGGTCGGTGTTTTTCAGTTGCACTAGCTTATGGAATATACAAGCAAGATCTGCCAGCCTTGGAAGAGAAGCCAAGAAATGTGGTCTTTGTAGATATGGGGCATTCTGCGTATCAAGTTTCAATCTGTGCTTTTAACAAGGGAAAACTGAAGGTAATCTTTTAAGTCCTACAGTAAAATCCCATATTCCTGAAGTATTTAATTGAACAATACTCAAAATAACTGTTTTGTGGAAATGTGGTGGTTGGGTTTTTTAACTAAGTAAATGTCTATAAAAAATATTTTTGAAATGCTGAATACAAAAACTTTCTCTTATGTTTTGGCTATTTCAGCAAATCAATTTTGATAAAATGCAGAAATGAAGTATCCCAAAGTGTGTTTTCAAAAGTGCTTGACAAACATACTGCACGGTTTTTGTGCCGTGTTATATCACTGCAATATTTGTATATTCTGGCAGTCTCATAAGCACCGCAGTTGTGCGGCTTGACTTATAGATGAGACATTGTTGAACTCCCTAAATTGTGCTATGATAATATTTTTTTTTTTCTGCCACCCATGACAATTCAAAATTAAATTCAATAGGATATGAAGTAAAACTGAACAGTCTTCACTTCCTGGTTTGGAGTTTCTTGTCTGTGAGCTATGGACAAAATGTGGCTGAATGTTTTTGTAAATTTGTCTCTGGTAGCAAAATGCAGTCATCTGAAGTCATATGGAAGATGACAGCAAGTTCTTCTGTTTTGAGTAAACGATGCAGAACTAGTGATAGCCTGACAAAATAGCTGTCCTAGTCTGCCTTTTCTTTAGTGAGCTAGGAAACCAAGTAAGGGCTGCTGTGTGGTAGAAAATAGCATGGTAGATGTGATAGTATTTTATTTGGGGAGGGCAGAAACGAAATAATTGAGAAGTGGTCTTTTTAAGTTGTTCTGTCTGGCAACTGCATAGAAGATGGTGAGCAAACCACGAAGAATTTTCCCGATATCAAACCTGTTTTTAAAGGTGTTAACTTAGAAAACTAGTGTCTGTATGAAGGTATCCCTGTATCTAAACAAACATTGTCTCATAACTTTTAATCTTTGTCCTTTCACTTCTGTGCAGGTCTTGGCTACTACCTTTGACCCTTTCGTAGGTGGTAGGAATTTTGATGAGGCTTTGGTAGACTACTTCTCTGAAGAATTTAAGACAAAATACAAACTGAATGTAAAAGAGAATCCCCGAGCGCTGCTACGATTGTATCAGGAATGTGAAAAACTAAAGAAGCTTATGAGTGCAAATGCTTCTGACCTTCCACTCAATATTGAGTGCTTCATGAATGACCTTGATGTCTCCAGTAAGATGAACAGGTACTGGGCGTTATTCTCACTGAAGTGCAGTGAAGTGTGCTGTCTAGGTTGTCTTACAATGTGAAACACTTTCTCTGTTCCTGCAGAGCTCAGTTTGAGCAAATGTGCGCTGCCCTTCTGTCCAGAGTGGAACCTCCTCTAAAAGCAGCCATGGATCAAGCTAGTAAGTAGGAGTTAATTAAGGTACTACTTTTGGTTCAAGAAAGTAACTAGTAATCCAGTTATCCTAAATCTCTAATGATTATCTTTTTAATATATTTTTGTATTTATTAGAATTGCAAAGCTAAGTACTGAAAAGTTAAATGTAAGTTCCATTCATATGCTTGTCATGTGTGCATGATCCCATTCCTGCCTCATTTAGTGCACATGTCACTCTGCAACCTTGGTTTATTGACCCTCATTCACCCTGTGTAATGGAAGACGTTGGCGCTCTAAAAGATTATTTTACTTAAAAACACAAAACAACCAAACCAAAACCATGATGGGAAAAACTATTATTCTTTACTGAAACTGTCTGGCCAGCCTGTTCCATATGTGATACATACATGTCCTCACTGACCTGACAATTTGGCAGTATATTCTTGAGAGAAATTATTTGACGCATGTGCAAATAACTTTTTTTTTTTTTTTTTTTTTTTNTTTTTTTTTTTTTTGCCTAACATAGTATAAATGAGAGAATTTAGACTTTTACAGGAAAAGGTTTTACCCCTAATTCCAGCATCTTCAACTAAAAGAAAGGGAAGAATTGTGCTTATCTTGTGACTTGGCTAGCTAGCTGGTACAGGAAATAAGAATCTGAATAATTGCTGAGCAGAGCTGTTCAAGGATTGACAGTTGTTTGAGATCACTTCATACACATATCTTTGGATTTAGAATTAAAAAGTTACCCTGCAAGTGCAGTCTAATATTTACTACGAATTTTTAGTTAAGCTTCTCACTTTTCTTTGTTGGCAACCAAAATTAAACCAAACATAAAATGAGGTATATTTGGGTTTCGTTTTGCTCTTTTTTGGGGGGTTGGGGCTGGAGAGGCGGGGGGGAGATACTGACCAGTAGTGCAGGGCTGCCAAAGAAAACCTGGTTACGCACACTTGAGTTTGTGCACACCAGAAAGGGGATGCACATGGATGATGCATTTTAAGGAACAGCTGTCTTCATTGTTGCTTGGCTTCTGCCTTTTCCAGGATTATGTAACTAGCAAACTTTGTATCTTGCAGGAAAGACAAAGAGTTTGAATAGGACACATCATGACAAATCGGTTTTAAAGATAATTGTTGGCCGTTGAATATATTGAGGGCTTGTCACAGTGTCTAGATAATAAGAGAACTCTTATCTTTTTTTGGTTGCCGAAAGACAGCCTTTTGATATCTTGATGATTACTTAAGGCCATGTACTTTCTTTTCTAGAACTTCAGCGTGAAGATATCTACAGTATAGAAATAGTAGGTGGGGCTACTAGAATTCCAGCAGTGAAGGAACAGATCTCTAACTTTTTCTGTAAAGAGATAAGCACCACGCTAAATGCTGATGAAGCTGTTGCAAGAGGCTGTGCCTTGCAGGTATAGTTATTGAAATTAAACTTTAGTATTGCTTCTTTAACATCACGTACTAGTGAAATATAACTAACAAAAGCAAAATATAGCAGAACTATAGCTGTTCTTTCAGCAGCTGGTGACAGTGACCATGTCAGAAGTGATTGTGTTACATTTGGTAATTTGCTGCTGTGTCATCTTAGAAGGATGGTCTTTGTTAGAGACCTGTTAAATTTGATGATCCAAATTGCACTGTTCCACTTCTTTGTAGCCACTTGGATATCTGGGTATCTTTACTGCCAGTCACTGAGGAAGTAGCATCTGTTGCTATTACTTTAATTTAGTTGTCTTTCAGTTCAATTAACTTTCTACTAAGCATAGGAAGTTTCTGTTAAAAATTCTGTGATAAGCAGGACCTCCATGTGACCTATATGAATTGTAGCCTTTTTGCACGTAGCTATTAATTATTGTACTTCCTATTTATTGTACTACAGGGGTATAATAAAATTTTGGTCTTTGTTTTCTAGTGTGCAATTCTTTCCCCAGCTTTTAAAGTGCGTGAATTTTCCATCACAGATGTTGTTCCTTACTCTGTAACGTTAAGATGGAAGTCATCTTACGAAGAAGGAACAGGGTAAGTTGTATGGTGCCTACAAAAAAGTGTGTGTTTGTGTATATAAAGAAAAATGTTGAGCTATGGGAGTTTTGCAAGTTCTAATTTTCTTGTTTTGCATTATGCATCTTGATTTCTGATTACTGCTTAATAATTGGAAATACATTTAGTTAAAAATTGTTGGTGTGAAGTTGCTTAATTTTTGAAAAGTGTGACATAGAATGCATAGTCCAGCTTTGAGACCTACAGGCCTTCAACCTGCAACTCCTGTCATAAACTGACTTAAACTAGATTATTTAGCTGCTTGGTCAGCACGGCTGCTGATCATTAACATACCTTGATTTTGATTATGCATTGTGTTACGCTCAGTGGTTTAACCTTACTTAATATTTTACTGCTTTAGGGAGTGTGAAGTCTTCAGTAAGAACCATGCTGCTCCATTCTCAAAAGTAATTACTTTTCACAAGAAAGAGCCTTTTGACCTGGAAGCTTACTATACCCATCCGCATGAAGTGCCTTATCCTGATTCCAGAATAGGTAAGGACATGTGAATAAAACACCCATGCCCAACTCCTGTCGATCATGGGAAAAGTGGTTCTTCTTTTTTTAAGATATATGCTACTTCCATATTTCCTAGGTTATAGAAAAGCCTAGGTTCAGAAAGGCAGAGCACAGTCGTCTTGGTTTAGATGCAGTGATCAAATAGTATTGACATCTGCTTTTGGCAGTTCCTAAAAAAAAGTACTTTCTTCATTTTATCTGTCTTCACTGTTTCTGAATGCTTAAAAAAAGTAGGTACAAAGACTTTAGTGCTCTATTGTCTGGTTCTTTCAACCTCTATAAAATGGATAAGGATCTGATGTGGCTGCCAGCCTGGATTTTTCAAAGAAACTATCAAAGGACCTGTGAGCACTAGACAGTTACCTGTGCAGACAGATATCTGTCATGTCTCTTTCTGTTAATCGAAGAACATACAAGATAGGCATTTCCTGAACTTAAGCATCTGGAGTAGAGTCTAAAGTATTAGATGGTATGAATAAGTTTCCTGGTAGCTAATACCACCTTACTTGCAGTTGGTAGACTCCTCAGGGTCTTTAAACTAATTAACAGTTTATTTCCTGATTTATGAATCTGATATAAACTTGGTGCTACCTATTTAGCTGTCTGTGTAGAAGTCTGTCGTCTTTAGGAAAGAACATTCTCCTTTACATGTGTACAGTCTGCATCATTTTCTCTCAAATTTCAACCAAGTTGCAAAAAGGTATCAACTTCGCTGCTTCCAGAAGCCTTGATAAACACTGTTCGTTCTCCAAAATGTCTAGTGCATCCACATTAGCAAATTCAAATAGAATCTTTTACCTCTGTTAACACTTTATTTTTCAGTGCAAAGTTCGAGTTACATGAATGAAAGAAACCATTCGAGATGAATAAATTTCTCTAGTGTGACGGTTAGAGAAGGCAACAGAGAAGTAGGACACCTAATACAGTGTAATCTTGACTTTTTTGTGAAATACAGATAAAGCAAAAACATCTTATTAATTATCAGTTAACGGATAATAATTGGGGAACCAGGTTTTAGTTTATCTAGCTGTGGCTTACGTTGTAGAATTGACAGCTAAGTAGGAAGCTTCCAAATAGTTTACTGAAGTTACATGAAGTTGCTATTTAAATTAACACCCTTCAAGAAATGGATTTTATATCTTTTTGTTTTTTCCTCTTCCACTGTTTTTTGGAACAACAATTAAAACCATCTTTGTTTTTTCAAGGGCGTTTCACTATTCAAAATGTTGGTCCCCAACACGATGGCGACAATTCCAAAGTGAAGGTTAAAGTGCGTGTCAATATTCATGGCCTTTTCAGCGTGGCTAATGCTTCTATAATAGAGAAGCTGAACGTAGAGGGAGATCAGAATGACACACCCATGGACACTGAATCATCAAGTAAGAACCAAGGCAGAGATGATGAGCTGGTATGTAAGCTTGTAAATATCTACACTCCTTGTAATTTTGACAGAGCCAGTATTTAGAGATTAAATCATAGTGTATAGCTTTTGACAGTTACTACTTCCCCACCCTTAAATTATTTCTTCAGTTATGTAACACATTTCTTCATGTCTGTCATAGCGACATGTGGCACTAAAAGCAAAAAAGAATGTAAAACCATATTCTAAAGAAAACTTTGATCATTTCCATTGCTCTTTACCATCTCTGTACTAGTCTTAGTGTTATCTAGAGTTGCTATCAAATGCCAACCTATTTAATGAGATCTGTTGGCAAATGAATTGTAAAGGGTTTTTTTTCCCTTCAAGTACTGCATTTTCATTAAGTAAAAAATATATGGTATTTCTTTTTATATGGAAAATGTGTTCTTCATAAATATTCTTTCACTAAGGGCATTTTTTTATGTACTTCAGTGTTGGTAGTTCTTACAAACTGGCTTGTAAGCCCATAGGGGAAAATTACTGGGAATAAATGTGCAACAGCTTTGTCGTTAATACTGAGAAATTAACAAAATGGTGTTTTCTCATCCTAGTGGAAGGAGTATCAACTTTCTCGATAGTGTACTGCGCACTGGAAGTAGATCACTGAGTTGTGTGGTGCAGCTATTACATTTGACACTGCAGAGTTGAGGAGCGGGTGCCAGGGAGCGCTTTGCAGCTGGGAACGGCAGAGCAGCGGTGGCCTCACCAGCCTTTCTTTTTAGCTTGTGCCCTTCTGTAGCTTGGGATTTGGGTTATGTCACAGCTCACGGGAGAAAGGTGATAATGTAGAGAAAAAGAGGATAAAGCAGCGGGCAAGCTGCCCCTTCACACTCCAGTCTTTCTGAGGTTGCAAACTACTCAGCAGTGACCGGTGTGACAGGCTGTCAGGCATACTGAGGGGGGGTTTCCTTGGGGAGTAAGGTTGAACAGAAAGCAAACACTGGGCAGCTTTATTTAGGGGAAGGGCTGAATGCATTTCCTGTCATTATCTTCTAAAACTTGTCCTTAGCAGCTTTTCTCACTTTACTTGAATATATTGCAGGAATTGGAGCAAGTGCGTACACAGTTAGCATTACATAACTGCTATAAGCAACTTCTTAAGTATTATACTGCTTTCCAGGAATTTGGGCATATTTGAAATGCCAAACATGATGCAATTCCTTGTGGACAAGTGCTCTGCACCTGATGTTTGTATACAGGTGAAAACGGGTTGAAAGTGACAGAGCTGGCATTTAGTGTAATAGGCGTGCTGCATGTGGAGGTCGCTATGATGAGTACACTGTGTTCGGTACCAGAGTAACCACTTCCCTCCTCAGGCTTTCAATTTGTAGTACTTCACCTCATCTAACGCATCTTCTGTATTACGATGGTGCTTGTCAGCAATTACCTTTCATTATTGAGGATGATACCCTCGACTCTGAGGAGGAGGTTTGTGGTGTATATATGTATTATTTCCCCCCCTCGGGCTTTTCTGTGTAGGCAAAACAGTTACTTCCAGTTGTTGCCTTTTCTGTGTGAACAGTAAGAACAGTAAATAAGGATTTTATTTTTTTCCTACTCTGAAGTGACAAAACTTAAATGTGGTAAAAGTAGCCTTCTTGTTTTCAACTTTTATCATTAATAACCGCTGAATCAATTAACATGGATGAACTGCAACATATGTACCTGTGCTAGAGTTTGAAATCCTTAAATAACTTGTGTTTCGCAGAACTAACAGTAAATTTTTTTACACGCATATGTAGTTTGTGAATCCAGGAATCTTAATTCCTTGTGATGGAAGTAATCTTAGACCTTTCTGACCACAGCTCATTAATTATCGTTATTTATTGGTGCTCTGGATATCCCAAGTATTGGAGTCACCCTGAAAACTTACTGTTTACTATGTTATTAAGAGTTGTTTGCAGTGATGACAGGGAATTTTATTATTTAAACTAAATCAAGTGATCAGCACTAGTAATTAGTGATGACTTCAAGATCTTTAAATTTAGAATAAGGCATAGGTGAATTACAGATAAATTTAAGTGCAACTTTATTATTGTGGTGGCAGGGGGGGAAGACAGTTGGTCATGAGCTCCAAGAGGCTACTACAGGAACTAATTTTTATGGTCCTATGAGACAGATGCAGGTAACAGTTACAATGACTAAATTCCTTCTTTGGCTTACAAACTTGAAAATTTAGGTGAAAAATGATAATGAGGTCAAAGTTCTGGCTGTTCCATAGAGAACCTGTTGTTATTGCCTGTGTTGGTGGAGTGTTTCTAGAATGTTCTTCACATACATATCGTGTATTCATTTCTAATTTAAAATAAAGGGAGTATTCATAGGACTTAGCGTACTTCTTTAGCAGGGGGCAGATGGCGACAATTTCAAGGGGAACAGGCAGAATAGAAAGAGAAAGATACAAATACAAGTACTATATCAGAATGCCTGTTTAAACATGGTGAATCAAAAATTCCGAAGATCGATTAAGTCCTTGTAATTTGCTGTAATTGATGTCAGTCTTAAATCGTACAGCAAACCTTTGCATTCAGTTATGTAACTCTTTTTCTAGGATAAGATGCAGGTTGATCAAGATGAAGGTATTCAGAAAAGTCAAGCTGAACAACAGAACCAAGCAGATGAGGAAACTGAAAATGCAGGAACCGAAACAAAAGTTTGTATTCAGTATTGATAAGGAAATGTAATGTTGCTTCCCTTAGACTTTTTTTGCCCAGTGTCCTCAAAGTCATTAATCTTACTAGTTGCAAACATGGGACTGAATTTATAGGAGTGCAGCTATCTTGAAATGGTTGAGTTAGGAATCCTACTTGATCATTTTCAACATAGTATATGACTAAGACTTAAGTAAGTTTCTGTTAATGTAGCTTTATAGCAAAGGTAGAATCTAGTGGGAAACTTAGGAAACATGATGAAGAAGAATATGTGGTGCCTTTAGCTTTTGAAGAGGTTTCCTCAGCAGCTCTTCACATTATGTTTAAAGAAATTAAATTCCACCAGTTTGGTTCAAAATTACGGTAGCAGTGATTCTGAATAGCAGAGGAATAATAAGGTGCTTTGTTTATACATGATTAATTTCTAGCTGTCATACTAGTTTCAATTGTTTCCTTTTTTTGAACATAAATGTAATAATATTTCCATTCTTAAAAGTTTCTCAATAGTGTAAATCTCTTTATAGGCTGCTCCTGGAGACAAGCAAGACCTTCCAGCCCAGCCAAAGGCTAAAGCAAAAGTTAAGAGTATTGACCTACCTATCCAGGCAAGCCTCTACAGACAACTGGGACAAGATCTTATCAATTGCTACATAGAAAATGAGGTAAGCAGCATACACAGATGACGACTCAAATTAATGTCACTGTAAATAATTACCCAGAAAGTATTTGCAACCATAAACTTTCTATCTAATATAGAATTCCTTGGGGGTTTGTCCTTAATGGTAGGGGGGGTTGTTTTGGTTGGGTTTTTTTGAGAAATTAATTGGTTTCACTAGACTGAAATACCCAGATATCTCAGCCTGTCATTACCGGAAGTATCAATTCTGTTGTTAGGCAGGAAGTGGCTGGGATTGCCAGTAAAAGCTGCGCAGTATGTTACAGGAGTGGCTAATTGTTATTGTCTGACCTGATACTGTGGAAGCTGTGTCTTTAGTTATATCACGTTTTTGCCCTTCAAATCCTGCATCAGCAGAGAAGTATTACAACATGTAGAAAACCTGCCTTTCGGAGGATCCCTTCTGAACTTTCTGGGTATCATGTCTGTGAAGGTCCCACCAGCATATGCTCCTCTCTTGAATGATGGTCAGTCTGAAGAATAAAGCATGAAATAATTTTTGTAGGGCAGAATGATTCCTAGTGACTTCCAAACCAGAGTCAAGACTTGTCTTTAGTTCTGGTCGTGTCTGTGGTGGTCAGATCATAATTGATAACTGATCCATTTATGTTGAAGCACTTGCCAAACAGCTTCCAAATACGAGCTCATTTTTCCCCTGTTCCAGTTCTGCCTGCAGTGAAGATGACTTAAGAAAGTGAAAATTTTCATAAATAATTGTGAATTAGCAGGCTTCTGCAAAGTTCTGTGGTACAGTTTCAAAAGAGTAATCATTAAGCTTGACACTTGGAATGCTTTTAGTTTTAAGTAAGCTTTTCTTCACCATAGGGGAAGATGATGATGCAAGACAAGCTTGAAAAAGAAAGAAATGATGCTAAGAATGCTGTTGAAGAATATGTGTATGACTTCAGAGACAAACTGTGTGGAGTCTTTGAGAAATTCATCACTGAAGAAGTAAGACTTGCCTACGTGTTTCAACTGTTGGAAAAAAGTCTTCTGTATTTATAAGTTTTGCCTGTGGGTTATGTGGAGGCTGCAAGGGTCTCTTGGATCTGTTTCGGAATATGAAATGCATTAACTTCACAGAAGAGTAGTTTGAACTTCACTTACACCTGACATTTGACATGCAAGCATGCAGAATTCTTTATTGTCTGAGAAGTTTCTTGGTGGCAAGGAAGGATTGGGGACGGAGGTGGGAAACAGGAGTCCTATGGTGGGCATAGGAGAGCAGGACAGATCACCATGAGCTTATGAATGGTGTGAGTGGGGAGGAGTAAAATGAAAATGAGCAGAAACTGAGTGTCTAGCTCTGTGTTTTGTTGTCTTAAGTTCATTAACTTAGAAATGTGATTCTTTGCCCACTTAAAAGTCCAAGTAAAGGTGATGAAGAAAGCTATACACTGGGCTTTTGCAAAAGCAGTACTGAAAGAAAACTTCTTCTGCAGTCATTTCTCTGTAACAGTCATTTAAATAAGAGTGGCTGGTACACAAGCAACCCAGCAGCAGTTTTAAGGTTTGCTCTCTGGGTTACCTGGTCATCAAGCCAGCAATGCAGTATAGATGCCCTTCCAGTATAAACTGAAGGGTGTGAGGCTGTCTTTCCCATACCAATTTCAACACAATCTCTTAATGAGTTATAGGGATAGGTAAGAACTTTATTTCTAAATAACTAAAGATAAAATCTTTGTTTATAACCAGTAGAGTCCAACTAAAACTATTTTAACTTCAAGTATGTGTATATAGATGTCCAAATTTGTCTGCTCTTCCATCCTTCTATCAGAGAACCTGAGCAGAACTTCCCACGTAAAGATAATATGCAAGAATGTTGAGATGCATGTGCTTTCTTACAAGATCAATCCTGAAGCTATGTAACTCCCATAAATGTACCTGCAGATCAGACTAGTAGGGCTGTCCTGCCTCTCTTATCATTCTGTAAAATCTTGGCTTTGAAGTCTGTTAATTACCATTTTCCTTCACTGTCACTTTGAATATTTTAAACTGATAAAGCAGTCTATTTTGAGTAGGGAGGTTTCTTTGTGCTATGGGGAGAAGTCTCATTTGTCGTGTTCCCTTCTGAACTAGAGTATCCCTAACTTGTTTCATAGGATTCAAATAAGCTGACCTTGATGTTGGAGGACACAGAAAACTGGCTTTATGAAGATGGAGAGGACCAGCCAAAACAAGTATACATGGATAAGCTTCAGGAATTACGAGTAAGATTTTAAGTTACTTTCTGGAAAAATCGTGTGTGTGTTTGGCAGTGGGGGCGTTTATATAAATACATATGGCTAAGTAAGCAAAGCTCTTTTAATGAGGAATGTGTATATGCATACCAATGTGTGAGTGTTGTAAATCCAACTTAAATATGGATATTCAGGTTATATCTGGACATAGTTCAGTTATGAAATGAACATAATACTTAGAACTAGAAATAGTTTGTTTTAATGTCAGTTGTGCTCCTAATTTGAAAAGTCAAAATGAAGCAGACTGTCACTAGTGACAATAAAGTTAATTGCTATGCAAATTTTCTGTCAGTCTTGTTACAGTCTGAAAGAGGCTTTTGAGTAGTCTGACTGCTCTCCAGGTATTCAGAAATACCCTCCAGAATAGATGCTCTGGTTTTGCTGTTTTCAGTGGTCTTCTATAGCTCTATCATAAACCTGAATTTTTGGTGTAATTTCTAATGATAAAGGCTGAAGAGTGCTGTAACAATAGCTTCCACTGTAATTTGATTAGTTATGACAGAAAAATAACCCTTAAATACTTTAGATCTCATGGGAAAATGTAAATTCGGATGAATGACTAGCTACTCTGTAACAAATTTAAGTATGTCTCTAGCTCTTGGGCTCCAACTCTTTCTAAAGACAGATTTCCTTGGGGGAGAGTGTAACTGATGGAAACAGACATGTAAATACTGGCAACTGTCTTCTTGTCTGGATACCGGTATCCAAGAGAAGGAAAAGACAGACAGTCGATAAAACTAGAAGGTTTAAGATGAACTACTTCAAAATGAAATCATCCACGTAAATCCTGTCTTGTTTCTCTTTCGAATGCGTTGGTCTTTTGGCTGAAAATAACTGCGAAATGCTAAGCCTAATAAGGACAGGCACTACTCCTGTGTTTAAACTTCTGGGCTTTTTTGTTGTTGCACTAAAGCAAAACACAAAGATTAAGCTCTTGAACAGGTGAGAAAAGGAGTTAAAGGCAGCTTTCCTTCTAATGCCACTTTTTAGTCTTACATCAGACTAAAGCAAACTAGTATTTTGTCAAGATCTTTTGTGCTTGTGTTTCCAGAAATTTGGGCAGCCTATTCAGGAAAGATACATGGAACATGAAGAGAGACCAAAAGTTTTAAATGAACTGGGAAAGAAGATTCAGCTCCTTATGAAAGCAGTAGAAGCATACAAAAATAAGGTAGAAGCAAATTATTTAGGGAATGAACTATTCCTATATCCTATAGGATTACCTGTTAAGCTGCTTTAAAATGACTGTTGTGCTTCTGCTTCTGAGAACTGTTAAAGACTATCTGTTGGGGTTAGTTAAACTACAGTAAATCTCAGGTGCTTTTTTTTTTGTGCAATTTCAGTACTAACCTGCACTTAAGATCAAAATTTCAAATATCTAAAAATAACGTCCTGTCTCTTGTTCTATGTCATTCTTCATACTAAATGCTTGTTAAAAACTATTTCTATCAGGTTGTAGCAATGTTACACTATTTTGTTATGTGTCCATGATATTCTTAATTGGGTGAGAAGCATATATTAATTGAGGATATAAATATCTCTCTCCTTAGGATGAAAAATATGATCACCTAGATCCTGCTGAGATGGACAAAGTTGAAAAATATATTAGTGAGGCTATGAATTGGTTGAACAGCAAAATGAATGCCCAGAACAAACTAAGTCTTACTCAGGATCCAGTTGTCAAAGTGGCAGAAATACTGACAAAATCTAAGGTAAAAAAATCATTGTACATGTTGCATTCTAATAAGTTTTTCTTTAACAAGAGTTTGGCCTCTGGGTTGAGCTAGAATATCCCACATGCAGAGATTTTAAAGCTATGAAAAGATCCATAGAGAGGGAGCAGCACTTTTATTGATGTTCATTTCTGGCTTTCGATTTACAGCAGGACCTCTAAATAACCCTTTTTAAAATATCCCCGGTTAACAGCCATTTGCTAGAAAATGGATTATCATATAGGCTTTTAACAGCTCTTTAGTTAGTGAAAGATTTTATTTTAGGTTTATAGAATTGAGAAGTCCAGTCCTTGAAAATTAAATTCCAGGTTGTTACGAACCTGAAGCAAATTTGAGACATTCTAGTTAAATGCAATTACTGTGCCAACAAATGAACTTGCTCTCTTGCTTCTGTTACAACTAGGAATTGGATAACTTCTGTAATCCCATTATATACAAGCCCAAACCGAAGATAGAACCTCCCAACGATGGGCAGTCAAAAGCTAATGGCGAACACAATGGACCAGTGAATGGACAGAGCGGTACTGAAACAAAACCTGAACCAGCAAAGGACAATTCTCAACAGACCAAACCACCTGGAGAAATGGAAGTGGACTAATCTTGCATTTCTTTTACTTAATTAAAATAGTGCAAGTAACCACAGGGTCCATTCTTTTTGTCTGGTACACACCTCAGATGTTCAGTTATTCTTAGCCAACCTTCTGTCATTTGTTGCTGAGTAGTTTTGAAAGTGTTTTATATTAAGTACACCTCTGATGTTCATTTCCACTGATGCTGCTTATGTGGAGCTTTAGCCAAATGTAGATTGTATAAGTCAGTTTAAGCTTTCCCAATATATTTTATATCAAACGTACAGAATTGATATATAAATGGCAACAATCTACCTTATTTAAAGCTTTTATTGTGGATAAACCTCAGCTCCTTTATTCAGGAAAGGATACTGTATTGCACTACTGATGCTCAAGTGTAGATCTAATTGCATCTTTATTTTGGAAAAATATTGGAATTGAAGTGGCAAAACTTGTCACTTGAAGCACTGACCTTTTCTAGTTATTGTATTGTTATAATTTAAATATTAAAATAGAGGTTAGCTGGCATACTAGTCCATCTTGTTGGTGTACCATGAGAATTGTACGGTCTTTTCCATATAAACTGAGTAATACAAGCTTAAATATTTTTTAGATTCCCATACCACTAACAATCTTAGTTACAAAATGGTAGCATAATGGCTCTGCCATGTGCTGAAATTAAGTGAATGGTCTCAGTGCACATTGCTGTGCATAACATACTGTGCTTATGATAGGATGATGCTAATAATAATAGCATGAAGGGGTAGAACATACAAGGACTGCTGGATAGCTTTCCCTTGAAAATGTCTTATTGCACATGTTGCTATTTCCATTTCTTTTGTTGTGAATGAAATCTGTCTTGACCACATCTTATGCTGAGGAGGAGAAACAACAAATTGTGCTGTGCAAGCTGGATATTCGCACCCTGATTTTTCAGGTTGCTTAAATGCTGTTTGTTGCAAACTTGAAAGAAATACTGAGAGCTTATTTAAGCCTTGGTACTCAGCACATAAACTTTTGGTCAAGGATTGAAACAAAAGAGCTTACAAACTGGATACTATTACCCCAAAGATGGAATCTACTTGATGAACTTGCATAGCTTACCACCTGTCTTTGGTCATTTACTTGATCTAATGAAAGCGTCTATAATATATTACACAGTTGATTCGCAACTTTCTATGATGCGTCTTGGACACTGTCAAAGTCCAGTGTATGTTCATATATTCTGAATGCTTCTGTCAGTCGCGGAGGTACAGCAGCACTTGCGAGAGCAAGTCACTTTTCTTTTGACTTTAAACAACTCTTCTATTACCAGAATAGGAATGGGCTACTCTATGAAAAGTGATTTTGTAGTCAAGTCAGCATAACAGTTTGAGATGAGTTGCAGTGTAACTCTTCAGTGACTTGAACTCCGTTGCAGAAATGCAGATAACGTGTTCAGGTGCTCATCAGGCATTCCTGCAGCAGTTCTCCTGTACAAGCTTGTAAACAAGGGTCACTGCTCTTAACATGGCTGCCAAAGCCAGAAACATCTCCAGCCGTGCCCTTCATGCTCCAGCACTGCTCATGCTACAAAGAGATAGTCCATGACCCAAGCTAGAGTTGGTAGAGGTGAACTATATTCTCAAATACTTCACAGAAAAAGGAAGCATCATTTAGAGCTGTATGCAGACTAGCTCAAGTGCTAGAATTGTATCTTCGTGACTGACACGTGCATACTTTGCTCTACTGTTCCTCCTCTGCACAATCATTGTGGATGGTCTGGCACCTTGAGTTTACATATTTAAAGCCCTTGAACAAAAACTGAGTGACCTTGAAGAGAGCTGCAGCTACACTGCAACCTCAGTCTTGAATTCTGCCGCTATAATCACACATCTTTGGCACTGACGGGCAACTGTACCTCAGTGCATCTGTCCTAAGTTTAAGTCAGTATGTGACTGAGCTAGCTTTGGTCCCGTAGGCTTTAACATCTTTAATACCTTAATGGCTTTACCACAGCAGTGTAATGAGTAGCATTCTTAAGTATTGGCTTCCTAAAACCCATCTACACATTAATTTGTCTAGTAAACTTCCTGATACCTGGCAGAAGAGCTCAGATAGTAAGCATCTCCAGTGTAAGCTCTCCAGGAGCTAAAAGGTCATGTGTAAGAACAGAAAGTCTTCTGCTCATGGTCATCAGATGCTTAATATTACATTACAAACGTCCGAGGCAATTCTTATGCGTAAAGGCTGTAATAATGCTACAGCAAGCTTAAAAGCAGATATGGTTAAGACCATTATAGTAAGGTTTTCTTACTAGAATAGGGTTTTTTTTGCTGTGCATCTGCTCTGTCTCTAAATTCCTGGTGAAGAGGAATGCTACCCACAGACTGCTGATAGCAACTAGTTGCTGATGTGCATGTTAAGAATCCCATTTGGAAGGGCAAAATTGTTCTTTCCACAGTGAGCTTCACATTAAGGTGTGAGCATACGACTTGTTAATATGTAATCTGTTCTCTGTTACAAAGAGGAAATTTTAGCAGGATGCAGATTTAAAGTTCTCAAGTATATAACCAATGCTTAACTTGAAGATGAGGTTTTGTGTGTTGGACTCAACAAGCGAGTTACCCTGTGGCTACCCTGGCAGCACCAGAATGAGTAGTTTTGTTAGGCAACCAACAGTAGTATGCTACTCTGCATCTTGTGTATTTTAAATGCAGGTATTTGTTGCTACTGTCTTATTTGAGACTTTCTATTGAGAGAAAGATACATTTCTAATGTTTGAAAATGTTCCAGCCATCCCACAAGAAGAAAAAACAGGAAGCAACACTATCTTTGTAAAGGCAGTAGTGTTTTGTTTTAAAAATAAAAAAAAAAGTTTTGTTAATCACAGTCTACAACTTCATGTAAAAGTTCAGTTACAAAACAGCATACTTTGTTTTATTTTACTAGTAACATCTTTCTTTTAAAGAGGACCAGTTCTCTCCTGTCTTGAACATTAATTTAGTTGCTCAAGAAATGGCTTTAAAATGAATTTGCTTTACTAGACTAAGTTGCTACTAACTGTTTTACAACTGATCCATGGCTTCCTTTCCACATCTCTTATTACAGTAGTTTAAACTTCAGGATTTTCTTTGAACTTCATTCAGATGTAACATAAACAGATTTTTAACAATCCCTTTAAGTTAAACGTTTATACTCTTCTTTGTTTAAACTGAGAAGGATGCTGCATGATAATACAACCCAGTACAGCTGCCTGCCTTGTTTGGTCTGAATTTGAACGTACCTCTGAATTTGAATGAAGAATCCCCCCCTTGTTTGCTTCTGGCAGTGTCCTCCTTTCACCGTTTAAACACTGCCTTTGGGGCATGCTTGCAAAACTTCTAATAGGCGGTTGGATCCCTTTTGGGTGAAGCATCTAACCTGCCTCACCACTCAGCTTCACCAGACGAGGTGGTAGGAAGAAGGGGAAGGTGCCCTTGTCTCAGCCAGGTACGGCAGCACTGACGGGGAACTGCAGGCGCTGCCGTGCTACTTCTGCAGCACACAGGCCTGTCCCTACAGCGGTCTGTAGGTCTGGTGGGCAGCCGGAGGGTACCACTGGTTTCCTGTGCAGTGGGAAGTTTTTTGGTTCTTCTCCTTAAAAGTGAAGGCTGTTAATTTAAAGCATCCGGTCTGTCTGTTGACAAGATTCCTTTGTATCTTCAGCATTTGAAATTATTTAATATTTTTCGAAATGTCTCGGTGTGCTGAGCTCTAACCTCTGCTATAGATTCTTCCCATCACTAACTGTTCTCAGATACTAAGTGGGCGGGGTCCCTGTAAGGATTATATTTAAATGTAATTTCAGGAAACGGGTGAGGAGCTGGCAGGATACTTTTCTTCCCAAGTATTTTTTGACACCTTGGAATCTTTACACTTCTCAGTGCTCTGCTTATCCATGCCTTTCAGTTAACCGACACGAGCTTTCAAAAACACAAATCCATTCTACAAATGCGCTGCATTTGTGGGTTCAAGGCACCTAGCCAGCTGCTGTAGGAAAAGAAGGTAAATTCAACTCCCATAGATGAGTGCCCTCATGAACCTCATTCCTCAAAACAGGGCTTTCATTTTGTGTTACCACACTGTAATACTTTAATATGCCAACTTCTGTGAGCCTGTCTAAACTGAAGCCCAGGTGCCCAAACTTCAGTTGTGGGTCAGTATAGTGTCCTCACGCTCTAAGGATGCTTACATTAGCTACCATGAGCTGTGAGTTTCCTTTAACTGGATGGAAGAATATTATGCTGCCTCTTTCTTACACATTTCTTTTGTTACACTTAAGTTTTCTAGCCTTTCAGGCACAAGAAGACAGAAGCTGTCTGTCAAAAGAGGTAGTAAAAAACACGTTGCCTAACAAAAGGCAGTTAGTGCCTCATAAATTTTCATTTCAACTCCCAAGACAACATTTGGAGTATAAATACAAACTCTTAGTATGCTAGAGAAAGTGTGTGGACTTCAACCACTTACTACACATGTAAATAACAGTGTAGAATACTCAACCGGGCATGTGCTCATGTGACTTACCTGATACAGTTATTAAACTGTTTTCCATCTTCCTGGTCAGAAGGAAATACATCAAGCAAAGCAAAGCAGGAATGACTACAATGTGAGCTATGAAGAATCATTCTAAACAAAAATGCAATTAAGAGCTATACCCACCGGCCACCTCTACAAAGTGCTGAAATGGTTTAAATTAAATTAATAAAAAAGGTGGTAGTCCCTGAATGTTGCATAGTTGGAAAAGTTTGTTTACATAGTTGAAGCATATCTCCACAGGATAGGGGGAGGGAGGGAAGAGATGGGAGTGTTAGAATTTAAAGCAGTGTTTTAAGTATGCAAAATGTTTACTATGTATGTAAATGGGATTCTTATTAGTGACAGATCATGTGCAAATTGACAATATTTCAATTTATTTTTGAATGGCAATATAGATTGTCGAGGTTGTGTATAATTATAATAAATATATAAACTGCTACTTGAACCATAAATGACCACACAAGACCTCATTTTTACATCAATATTCCTAAAAGCAGCTTTGTCTCATGTCATGGTTTGATAGAACGTGTGCTTGTCTAGAAGGCCACAGGTAAGAAGTGGACATTTTGCTTGCTCAGTCAGGTGTGGTTTCTCTCGTGCTTCTCTGTCCCAGCCAGCTGCAGGCTCTTTTCTGCTGACAAACTCCACCAGATGTGTTACCAGTGAACGTTGTGACTCTTCACTCTGCCTGCTACAGCCCGCAGTACTGCTTTGCCTCGGGAACCGCATTTTCACATCTGCAGTCGCATTTGTGCAGCTGGATGAGCACAAATTGCCAAATTTCAAATCTTTCACAAATGGTTTCTTGCAACATACAAGTTCAAAGTAGCTTTCCTGCGTCTTGAACCACTTGGGGAAGTTGATGGCTTTGGGCATTGTTGGTTCTCTGACAAGATGCTGACGTGCAGCAGTAAAGCAGCAGTCCATGGGCCTTCTCCAGGAGTTCTTTCATGTCTGAGCAGTGCAATGGGCATCCCTCCATCCTCCACCAGTATGCAATGACTGTAGAATATCTGCGTAACCTATACAAATGTATCAAAAGACAACATGACTCAATATGTTTATATCCATCTTCCTCAATACACTTTAAAAACTTCACAAAGCCTGCATTTCTTCCAGGCTTTGCATACTTGGATCTCAATAAATAAACTCTAATAAAATAGGTCCTTCCTATTAAAAAAAAGTATGTTTATACACCTGTATGTATGTATACACATACACGTGTGCATATGTAAAAATATACGCTCTAAAAATCAACTCCAGATGCTTAACAACAGTCAGTATAGGGGAAAATACTGCCCTTAACCTACTTTGCCATCTGAGCATCTCAGACTACTAGATCAGCCATTTTACACTCCAGTATTTATCAGCTGTGCAAGGATGCTCACCGTCAAGAAAAGCATTCCACCGTTATGCTGCAAAAGAGGAAAATCAACTATTCTGGCAAAATGAGGTGCACATGGAAAGAAGCTTAAGGTAGCCAGCTGAAACTCTGGGAATTAAAGACATGGCCATGATGTCACGTTAATGGTATTTGCATCAAAATACTGAAGTACGTTTTGTGACATAGATTTCAAATTTTGTCTGAAAAAATAGCGTCTCTGGCATTGTAATATGGTAACATTATCTCAAGGGGCTGACTCGGTGCAGTTTCAGGGAGAAAAGAGCTGCTCACAGAATAAAAACAATTTATTCGCAGAGATTGTGTTTGTCACAAGAGCATCCCAGTGACCATGACTGCAAGTAAATATTATCCTTTACTTTCTCAGATTAACTCTGTCTTCCCCCTACAAATATCAGTGTGCTCTTCCTTTTATAAGAAGTTAATTGCATTTTCAATAGCGCTGAAGCATTTTCAATAATGAAGAAGAACACAGCACTTTCCACAGGAAATACAACATTTAAAAACTACTAGTCAAGAGCATTTTACTTGCAAATTTCTCCATAAAATACCCTCATCCTCATATATTCAAGAAGGAGGCATAGCTGGTGGGAGATGAGTCGGCAGAGAAAGAAAATACTCTGATATCTGTTGCACACAATTAAAAGCTCCCCAAAACATCACAAAACAGATGTGAGAGTTCTGAAGATCCTGGTTTCTCTCTCATACATAGTTTTTGCTGCAGCACTGAATTTGGGTAACTTGTAGAAAACAGGTAACAAAATTTGCGTAACAGTAGAAAAATATTCTTGGTCGAGACATCATAAGCAGGAAAGGTAAGAAACTCTGCTTACCCTACCGCACATCCCTGAAAACACCTTTCTCATTGCTCCGTGGCTCCCATTGGTACTAGCGGGCAATAGGAGCACCCCAAATTGCATCACCAGTGGTTTTGTCTCCCAAGGCTACTTTTCTACAAGCATCTTTTGAATCCAGATGGGAAATAAAATAGAAAACACACCACCTGACCAAAAGGATTTTTAAAAGTACTAAATTATCAAAGCAGGTTCCTAAATAACTTTACAACTATGTGTCCTTCCTATTCTGGCATCTTGCCTGAGCGCTAGCCAAACAACACTTTCTTTGCCCTACTTTACGTGCTACAATAATAACATTAAACCCAGAAGTTTAAAGAAGGGGATTTTAAGTGATAAACCACACAAGCCTGACTTGAAGGAGTGGGTAGCTGAGCACCTTGTATTCTGTGAGTATCTGAGTAATACATTGAGTGTACTGGAGCTTGTTTTCCATTCATGCAACAGAAGCACAGATTTCCTACCCTGCAAATCCAACCGGTGGGATGCTCTCTGTTGCAGTTCCCACAGGAAGGCACCCTCCACCCACACCTCAGCCACTCTGCAGGAGGAAGAAGCAACTGCACTTCCTAAAGAGCAAAACCTTCTCAGGGTGCACTCCAGGATGGCACACGGGACTGAGCTGTTGGGAAACTGAGGCGGAGGCACACCTGGTCTCCTCCACCTGCTCCGACTTCAGGCTTGAGCTAGCGATGGTGCTGCTCAAGCTCTGCTGGCCTGAGACAGTGCTGCAAACGCACACAAGAGCTGAGGGCTAGGAATCTCAGAGCAAAACAGCGCTACACTGGGAGATATGGTTACGTTCTACATTAGGCAGAACTAGTGGTTTTAGAAATCACAGGTTTTGATTTAGGAATCTAAAAGTCCACACTGAGACTTCAGATATTCAAGGGGGACTGACTTGGTTTATCATGGGAAAGTTTCATTTTCTTCCATATTACAGAAAATATAAAATACACATTTATAAATATAATTTGACATGTAGAAATACAAAATGTATCTAAATTCACTAAGTTGGCAAGACTGGAAATTTAAAAAATAATTTTCCTACTACTTTAAATGGCAGAAATACAGTATTTGCATTTGTCTTTGCTCACAAGGAAATAAACAACCGCAGCCCAATTTGCTAAATTACCACAACAGTGCTTTTTCAAGACAAACTAACTGTGCTCTGACAACAGAAACTGATTCTTCAAGTAACTTCTTGCTACATCATCTTGGTGATATAACAAGCCATTAGAGAAGTATTTTTGTCTTGCTTGCCTTTAGTATCACGTCAGAAAAAATACCACAATGACCTGTTTGCCACAAAAAGGGCACTGAGAAATGTCACTTGTCTTAGTATGCTAAACTGCTGATCTAAATCCTTTGTAAACAACTGGACAAATGAATAAATTACATCTTTATGCTCAGGTGACATTTTGTTTTCATGGATAATGTCAATAAACCGATTTTCAAAGCCAAAGGGGCAGACACATGCCCTGATGGTGAAGTATGAATTGAAAAAAAAAAAAGGAAAAAAAAATATTATTAGGATTTCAGTCAGGCATACTACAATGTAATTGCTCTTTTGTTGAGGAAGCTTTCAAATCTCATACTGCATCCTTTATTATGCTCTTCAAATCCACCTGAATGACCTTAAGCAGAGATCACCGCCCGAGGGATCCAGCTTCTTTGCAAATCCAGCTGCTTGCTTGGTAACTAAGTGCTAGTTACAACCAAAAATTTCCCAAAATAATTTCAAAGGGAGTCAATCAAAATTTCTGACATAATAGCCTAGGGAAATACTGAATAGATTTTTATTTAAATTGGTTATTATCTCTAGGTATCCAAACAACAGAAAAATCTGTCCTCTAGTTTTAAGTTTGTATCACTTTACAAGGCAGAACACCACTTGTAAGGGGATACAATGGAAGTGCAAACCCGTAAACACCTTCATCTGTGTTGTTATTTTCACTTTGGTGCAAGGATTTCTTTTCGTTGATGTAAGTGAGCATTGTGAAGACTGTGTGATGTATTTAATGATAATTCTTGACCAAGCTAGGTCTTCTTAAGAAACATTTCAAGTACTGAGACCACCCTTTCTTACAGAATTTATTTTGACTTGCAAAAGTTTCCTCTATTATAAACTATCACTTAGTGATCACAAGTGCTGTACAATCCAAAGAATCACAGAAAATGCATCTGGAAAGAAACTTTAGAGGTTATCTAGTCCACCTAAGTGCATCAAGACAAAAATAAAAAAGGTATACCTGTCCTAACAAATGTGTGTTTTGCTTTTGTTGAAAATGACAAGACTTCATAATCTCAGGAGATAATCTGTTACAGTGAGAAAATATTTGGGGGTTCACAGAGAACATACACACACAAAAAAACCCAACCAAAAGCTTTTAAAGGTGTTTTCTTGATAAATGAATTTTATAGCTATTGTAAGGGATGTGGCATTAATTATTACTGTGAACAGTGAGAACTAGCGATACAGCCCCCCAGCTCTGCTACAAATTTCCAATCTGACTATGAACAAGCCTCCTTTTTGGTAGACTGAGTTCCGCAGGGAAAATACTTAATACACACATGTAAAACACTGAGCACGGCTGGATCTTGAACTCATCTAGAATCTCTATTCTTTACTGTTGTACAGTTAAAGAATAGAAAAGTTGTTTCATTTTCAAAAGAGATGCAGATAAGCATATAAATCACTTGATTGCCATTGAGAAGTTCGATGAACGGGGAAGAAAGCGGAAACACAACTACACTGTAAGTCACAACTAATAATAATTGCTTTTGCAATTGCTTTGCTCTACACCAACGACCCAAAGATCATTTCATAGTCAATGCATCTATCTGCATAGTGATATCTACTGATGTACGGAGTTATAAAGTTATAAAGAAGGCTGCAAACAAGTAAGTATAGTCAAAGAGTGAGGAAGATACCACTTCCAAATACAGAAGACTAACATATTGAGAGGCTGACTGAGGAACATACACTGAACTTTCAGAGAAGACAATAAAAAAGCTACTTTCACAGAGATTCATGTCCTACTTAATAACATGGCACAATCTCGTACTATGTTCCATACAGTAACATATATGGCAGAAACTCACAACTAAGGCATCAGCTAAATTAGCAAAACCTAATTGTTGCCATAACAATATAAGCATATCAGCCTGGCTCTAGTGGTAAACCAGTGACAAATCTCACACTCAGTATCTACAGAGACAGGACTCAACTACACCACACAAAGTTACAAATACAGTAACATCACTAAGACATACAAAAGATATGAGGGGGGGGAAACTTATGCTGGCATAAAAAATTCCGCTGAGTAATATCACTGGACTACCACATGCTGGCATTGTAGTCCAACACAATTAGCAAAAACAGAATATCCATCTGGCTTTGACAGCATTTAAATAAACAACATAATATTTCTGTAACATAGACTTAGGGACATTGCTACAGGGCCAGTTACTTGATAGGAAGGTTCAAAGTTGGAATGTTCATAAAAATGTATTAGTCATTGAAACAAAGCCTTATGACATACCAAGGATTTTACTCAAACCAGAATATATTTAATAACTAGTTTTTCAGAAACAATCAATCATTCTTTGCACGAACTATTTTTTCTTTCACTTACATTACAAATAACTCCCCTCCACCCACACTCCTCAGCTAAGGATGAAACATGTCATCAGTTGTACAGATGAGTAAACTGAATCACATGGCTGACAAGTTTGACTTGTTTCTTAAAGATGGAGATTTAAATAAAAAATTCCTTCTCTGAAATAAATGGACCTTTGCTAGCAAAGAAGTAGGGTACGTGAGAAAATAATTTTTTTCTTGTATTTTTTTTCTTGATCAGCATGGCAGTGGCAGGGTCAGTTACAGGATGACAAAGTTTTCAGTTCTTTTTTCTCTCTGAAACAGACATTCCCTCTGGAGAACTCACCATCAGACAGACAAATGAGAATCACAGCCCTTTTCTGTGTGAGGCAAAGCCTCAAAAATTACACAGGTCTCAAGATACTTGTTCAACTCCCAGTTTCTCACAACTCAAACATCCTCACAACTAAATTCACATATTTCCTCTGAGCATGTTTGAGAGAGAAATGTCATTCTCCTGAGCAGCCACATGTGGAATCTGAAGTGGAAAAAGTTTTTAAAAAAAACCCCAAACCTTGGGTTACTGAAAGGAAAAACAGACTGTACTGCACTGTAGCAAAGCTATTGTTTGTCAGCCTTAAGCAATAAAGTATCATGGGCATTAACATGCTGTGGAAAGTTCCCAAGGAAAACCAGTCTGGTCTCTTAATGGTAGGAGAGAATATCAGGGAGGAGAACTAACAGCTCAATAATTAAAGCTGAGCATAGGCTTTTGTTTAAGAAAGGAGTTTCAAAGCTAAGCCTACATACTACTTCATATACCTCCAAACTTCAGTCATATTGAGAAGATACCCCTGCCAGTTTTAAACTGTCTTGTTCAAGTACTAGTGCAGCCACACCAGCACAAAGCTCAACACAGGCTTATTCACCCTGAAACACAGGCCCAAGTTCAGGCTTTACTGAAAACTAAGCACACATTGTTGTAAGAGAAGTGGCGCGCATGTGAAACCATTAGGTCAAAGTATTCTGAGACTGGAACACACAGGGAAAAAAACAACCTGACAGTACATGAATTTTGCTGTTGAAAAAACCCCATTATTCTTACGTTTGCTCCTATTCACTATGAGTAAGGTTGTTTACTATTGAGCTGGAAATGTCACAGAAGAAATGCAACTTCACAGTTTTTGAAAATTTTAAACCCCAACCTGGGAATCAAATTGAACCTTTGTACAAAGCAATACAACTTCTCTAACTTCAGTGGAACTACAGCTGCTTATGTTAGGAGCTGAAAATACTCCACTACAGTTTCTGCCCTTGGAAAGCACTGTCCTGTGTTTGCTTCAGAGGAGCTGCATGGTTTAAGCAGGCACTTCAAATTTATTTTCAGTCAGGATGCTGAAAAATAACCACATTCATTTAGTTAGTGATCAGTTCTATTGCTAAACCAGACAGAAACCTTACTTCCTTTTGCTAAGCCCCTCTTATTTTAGAGGAAGCTGAGGATGTTACAGCTGGGCAAGCCCCTGCAGTTACATGAATGTCACAGGTTGTTTTGGACCCCCGGAATACAGCGATGATCGCTTCAGATCATTTATTCACTCAGAGGATTCCTACACTTCATGTGACAGATGGCAATTCTTTGTGGCTCCGTGGATGATCATAAATGTTCATAGTACAAATAACCACACCTAATAATACTATGCTGCACGACAGGCACATGTTTCCTCCTACAATTTAGTTGGCTTTACTGCTAGTGTGAAGCATAAAGACAGGGGTACATCCACATTCTCTTTTGACAGAAAAGCAAAATAAACAGTACATTCTACGAAGGCAGACTAACTTTTTTTTTACCCATGAGGTCTTAAAAGTATCTATACTCAATAAGATGTATTTCTTTTAAACTTTAAAAGACTGCTCAGATATGAATGGTCCATTTATTATCAAAAGCATTGCTTACTATGATCCTGCATGGAGGCATTAAAGTGCAGTTCAAAATCCAGTTGTTTTCTATTCACCCGTCTTTTTGCATTCTATGAAACAGATGCAAACTTCATCTGCTCACAGTAAGCTCAGCGCACAGGTAACTGCAAAGATCTGAATTCTGAAAACATACATAAGAAAGGACTAAAATATGACATAAGACAGTAGTTGCTCTCATGACTGTTGCATAATTCCGTATGGCTTGGGAACATCATTAACAAAGGAATTGTGCCTAAGGGAGCGATCTAGGTTTGCAAATAAAACTAGCTGTCAACACTGGCAGTTACATCCACTGCTGGCAATTCTATATTCAATAAGGAAGACGAAAGAAACCTCTAGAGAACATCTAAATAAACTAATATGTTAGGCAGTGGATCTGGAGGGGGCACAGAAATGATGCTGGCATTGGGCAAGGATGAAAACAACAGATGAGTGAATCCTCAGATACCAAACCACACTGAGCATATGCTTCAGCCAAAGTGTATCTGTGGAGTTGCATCTCCAGTGTACCAAGTCACTCAGCTGTCAAGAGAAAAGGTAAAGAAGCAAGAGATTAAAAGGTTAACAGACCTGAAGACAAACAGCTAAAATTCCACCTGCGTATGAACTGAAAGCTACTGCCACCTTTGGATATTGGGATGCTCAGGAATGAAAGAGAAAGAAATTGTAGACAGAAGCCTTTACATGAATAAAATGCATTTGCAATAAACTGATGCTGCAATATTCCTCTCAAACCATTTTGACAGGCTGAACTAAGCATAGATAAACTCTGAGGTGGAATGCCCCTTCCACAAGGCAAAAATTAAGAGTTTTTTGATTTGGTTTGTGTTGGGTTTTTTCCCAGATTATCTTCTGAGTCATAGGAGAACACTAAATTTTTTGGACAGTTTATAACTTAGAAAACAAAATAAATTTACAGATACTGAAGGCGTGGATAATAATCATAAGTAATAGGTCATATGCTCCTAATCGAGCACAATCAAAGTCAAAACTTCTAATGAGATTTGCTCCAAACTTCAGTATAATCAAGATACAGAGGTTTTGTTCTCACAGATTTTGGCATGGTGCCTTTTAAAAAAAAAACTGGAAGTGGCGAGACGTTTTTATGCTCATCTGTAAGATGTACTTACTACAACTATTACGTTGCCATGTTTAAGACAAGAAGCACGATGTGAAGACTGCAGACCACTGTAAACAGCAAACATCCAGCAAGTACATTGCAAAATAATGATAAAACTGTTGAAATGCCAGACTGAAACAAATGCCCGGTAATGAATTGTTACTGACAGAAACTTTGCTTTTCACCACTCAAACCTTCATCAGACAGATGATTCTAAATAACAAGAGCAAAGTTTCTCATAAACTCCTTTTTCTTACTGAAAGGTTAACTCTGAAAGCATTTGTCTGGGTGGGCAGCGAAACAAAGAAAATTTTCATATGATAAAATTTGATATTCTTTGTAGAAACACATAATTCTACTTAGTGAAAGAGAGGCATCCAAGCCTCTATGATCACATACTTTCCCTTGACTAAAATAAATGAATGAAAACCACACAACAACAACCACTGCAAACATAAGCTGGATTTGATTCAATTTCATATTTTGGGTGAATCAGCCCTCCCCTTCCCAATTTTTCTAGCATTACCATCCAGAATGAAGCATATGGGAGAAAACTGCCTGTGTGGTGTCACTGAGACAGTAACTGGAAGGGGCTCTTCCTTCACACGGCAGTCATGATAAATACAAAAACAAAATATGCATTTCAGTGGTATTAGGCCAGGAAATAACCTACTGAAGTTTTGTGACTTAGAGTTACGAACTTCAATTTTTTTAAAGAAGCTCTTCTTCTTCTTGACAGTTGTTGGACTTGGTTTCCAGCGAAGAAGTCTTGCAGAATTACGTTTACTTTATCATGTTGCTAACGCACATGGTCAGACTTGTAGGACAAGCCCTGGTGCTTGGATTGCTTTGCTTGCCCTTCTTTGCTTCAACAGCTTGCAGTGCTGCTGAAATACACTCCCAGCACAAGCACGCTGCTGATGAGCTAGCTCCCTGGCAGGTCACAGCAATCTCTTCTGCATATGCCTGTGAAGCTAAGGCATAATTCATTCTAATATTTAGAATATAAAGTTAACACATCAAAGCAGAACCGGACAGGGATCCTTTCAACACTTTCCTGTGCCACACCTTAATTGTCTTAAGAAAGTGAATGATGCGTTATTCCTTTCCTTCTTCCCTTCACCCAAGCTGAACATGTTATTTCCAGCATTCTTGCATACTAAAGCAGTAATAAGTGAGAAGTTATGCAAACTTAAAAAAATTAAATCTGAAGTAACGAAGAACTCATCAAACTTTGCGATGTGGTCTAAATGAGCTTTCTTTAAAAGCACAGCCATCTTCCCAGTTCTTCAGGGGATGAGGGAGGATACGACTGAGTCATTCTCCAAACCATTTGAGCCTTCTTGGCTATAAGAATAATACTTAGTTGAATACTGTTAATAGCCAGAAAATCTCCACTAAATGCAAGGCGTCAGCTTGACTATCTCTGCATTACACCAGAAAAGCTACAGACTTTTAAAGTAATCTTATTCTGTAACACTTGGCACTAAATAAATAAATACAGTAATTGGAACAGTTTCAACAGAGTACCACTTACTACTGTAGAGTGCAATGTTTCTATGAAAAAAGAGATCTCCTCCAGTTTCTAATTGAATGATACGCTCTTCTTAGTCTGGGAAGTAAGACATCATAAACCAAAATCGACCTGTATATATCCATGCAAAATTGGACAGTTTTTAGGTTAACTCAAATTACAATCCAGATTTTAAAAAAACAAAAGTGCTTACTACAAATTGCAAGCAGTGTATTTGTCTCACTGAGAAATATCTGTCCAGAGGACTGTATGGTTTTCATTTGTTATTAAAATGAAACTGCGCGTTTCTTTTGGCTCTAGACTTAAAGTGGAACAAAATAAAGAACAAAGACTGGCACTTTTCTGACGCAGTAAAATGGAGGCAAAAAAAAATAATCAGAGGTTATTATCTAAATGACTCTACCTCTCCATTCTTTCAAATACAGAGATTATTGAAGGAGTTATCCAAGCTGCTGGAACTTGGGGAATCTTCAGATAACTACTAAAAAATTAATAGTGTAATAATATTTTTAAAGGGCTAATGGAATGACTTGAGATATGGATGGATTAATCTGACATCAGCACAGACCAAAACAGAAGATGTGAAAAAGTTAAAAGTTATTAGCACCACAAATACCAGTCACAATGTCACAGAAATGGCACCAAATATAGCAGGTGTACTCCTTGATTCAGTCAGAAGTCCTATTACAAACCAAATACAACATCATATCCTTAGACTTTTGAAAAGCATTAGACCTACTACCACCTGACATGTTTGTTAAAACAGGATGACAGTAGTGATTTGTATTTTAGCAGAAAAGAAACACAAAGCTAAATGGCTTGAAGCCAAAGGTAGGTAAAGTCACTGTAGAATAAATGCATAGATTTAAAGTGCGGGTAATTAGCCACTGAGACAACCTAGCTAAAGGCAAGACAGAGTCATTGTCATTTGACAGGTTTCATATGGAAATGAGATCCCTGGAGATGGAATTGCAGAGCTGTGGGTTGCTCAGGCAAACACCCTACCAGTATTCTTCCTTCTCTGCTGTGTAGAAAACAATGTAGTTTGAGTATGCCTGCTCATGGCACCTGCAGCAGAGTAACACGGAGAGATTTCCTTCTTTCTCTCTTGGTTTGAGCATATTTTACAGTAAGATATGTCTGGCAAAAGGCTGGTATAAACTTTGGATCCCAAAAGAGAAACATAATTTAATGCAGAAATCCTAACCCAACTAATTTTATGGTTGAGTCTGTACAACATGTTGATGATGTAAGGACTACTATAAATAAAACAGGGACAGATAATTACAGGATTCTAAACTGGGATTCAGATACTCCACTGAGGTATGCTAAGAAGTCCACGAGAGAGAATCAGATATAGATAAGGCTAAAGTGTTCCTGTATGATTAAAAGGAGTAATATTCAGAGTATAGTGTCAGCATGAGAAAATGATTCAACGGATGAGAAGAAACTGAGGCTCAGTCAAAGTCCTTGCCATACATACACCAAGCCAAATAGGGGTGACACAGAGTGAAATTTGGACCGGCAAGCAGAAAAGCTACCATAAAAACCCTGTTTATAGAAAATAATCACAGAACTATTGCTCACGTCTCAGTTCAGCAAAAATATAATACTTTGATATGAAGATTTTGGAACCTTAGTTTGGAGAAGGCTTAGAACTGTTTTTCATCAGAGGTGTAAAATATTGAAAACTGAGAAGACCATCAATGGCCCTGTTACAAAAGCATGAGGGATGCAACAAAAAGCTTTAACAATAACACAAAATTAGAAGTCATCACAAAAACAGAGGGCTGGGTATCATAGATGATGAATCAGATGACCCTCAGAATTTCAGTAACAGATTAAATGAAATCCAGTACTACACAGTGGAGGGTCATGCATTTTTTAATGAATCAAAAATAATTGTGCTATTAGAAGACATTTCTAAATTTGAAGAATGACAAAAAAAGAAGGATTTGAGTGCAACAGCTGATCTCATGAAGACTATATACTGTCAGTATACCAGGACTTAAAAAGTAAAATGTGATCTTCTGAAGTTTCAGGAAAAGTATTTCTAGTAAAAGAAAAAGATTAGTATTACTAAGTGTTAATATAATACCGGCAACAGCCCTAACAACTCATGCTGAGAAAAAAATTGATTTGCTATATAGGAAGTGCAGAGAAAAGCTACAGATTGACCCAGGGAACAGAAAACATATCAAATGACAGGGGAGAAGCTTGGCTTGTTTATAGGGATAAAATAAAGACCTGAGCAGGTCATAAATGTTTTTTATAACTATGCTATTAGACAAATGGACACTAGCGCCATGTACACTAGTAAACTAGACAGTTCCAAAGCATTAGCTTGACCATTGCCCTGCTGCTTAACTACCTGAGCAGCGTAAACACAGTTAATAAAAATCAGTGAATAGTAAGCATAATTCTTATTTAACAACTTTTATGATGCTCAAATTACAAAGGTACACGTGAAGCAGCCTTAATACTAGTTTGCTTAGCTAAAGAAATCAAGTCTTGGCAACAGTATTGTAAGGGTGGTGACAGGAAGGGGAAGAGGGGGGGAAATATATCCTCAAAGCCATTGGTTGCCTTATTCAAACTTTTCCTTCTTCTCTCAGAGCAAGAAAGAAACTTCTGAAATATCACAACTTAATTTTTTACAAACTCTCCAGCTACCCCTTGCCTTCCGTTTCTTTGACAAAAACGACCCATTGTGATTAAGGTTTAGTGGGATATGATTTACTAAAGCAATTTGCTGTGCAAAACAATGAGCCAAATTCAACTTGAAAATAACACCGGGGACCAATGTCCATCACAAAAGAAAAAATGTCAGTAAGAATTAATGTTTCATGACAGTTGAGTGTCACTGAAGGAGAAAAGCATAAAAACAGGTGGATTTTTTCATTTAGTCCTAATTATCAAATAAAAACCACAGCTCATGGATCATTACATGCTCACAACTCATGATTTACCCAGGATACACCAACAATGTTTTTGAAAAGACTCCACTTCTGTTGTCCAGACTGACACTACGCTATCAGATACATCTGAGAATGCTTCCCTGCATCTATCAAAAGTAGCGATAATAAATAAATATATACATGCGTTAAATATGTGAAACTATTGGTGTCATGAACCCTGCTGCTAAGATGCAAGCAAAGCTGCCGAACAACCAATGATGATGGATTTTCATTTGTAAACTGTAACTTTATGCCCTGTGGTCAAGCACTCTCTGAGTGTGTTACCAGTGTTGGTGTGTAAACATGTTTATTTTGTAAACACATATTCTCGCCTATATGAACCCCACAGGTGTATCTACATATTCTTTAATACAGCTTTACAAATGCACTGGCTGCTTCCAGGCTTTACACGTAAGTCTTTCTTATTTAAACGGCTTGTTAAAATTAAGAATTAGAACCAGAAATCCAAGAATTTTGTTGTTTTGGGTTTTTTAGCTGAGAAAATTAAAATGAAAAAGGTCTACTAAAATAAAAGGTTGTTCTTGGTCTGACCCAGCAAAACCTTTTATATTCTTAATGTCAGAAATTTAAAAAAAAACAGAGTCCATTTGATCATCTTCGCATTTTGACTGTGAAATACTTCCCTGGAAATTGTCTAATTACTGGCTGCTTACAATCTCAACTAACACACAGAAAGACAACTATACCACATACATACTATTAGTTATGCACGAGTACTGAAATCAGTGGTCAGAACAATATAATTAGCCCAGAACAAAGCAGCCTTGGATCACACTGTTTGCGTGACATATGATGTTTTTTTGCATATACCTGATCATGTGACAGAGTAAAACAGATCAGGCCAAAGCCACAGGACCATCAATCTTCTTTTTCATGACAATGAGACAGCACAAAATAACCCATCCAGAGACTGCATATATGGAAGAATTTATATCTGCAAGTTACAAGACTGTACTAAGAATAATACTCTGCTTATCACCCCACAGAACAACTAATACCAACCACACGCAGCCCAAATGCATTTCAGTCTCACCTAATGATATACCCGTGAAATTAAGTACTAGGCACGGCATGCCAAGAGGCCTCTATAACCCAAGCTTTCTACTAGCTTTTCTGACTCAGCGAGAATGTAAATTGAGGTAAATTCTGCCCTTCTTAATGAGAACAAATCAGATATCAGGAGATACTCTGAACAAGCAAGGTAATTAAAGACCTGGACTCTACCTGCAAGGACATTTCTGCAACCCACTGACACTGCACCTCTGCCATTTTGTTCAAGGACAAAGTTGATTTGCATCATTTGAGATACATACAGATGGATTGCAATAGCAGAGGCAATTATCCGTGCTCATAAAATTATCCAGTGCAGCCAAGAGACATCAGATTTAAAATAACCATTTTCACTGCCTAATATAGTGTCTAAGACACAATGTATCAACACATATGCAGTGCTCTGAACATGGGCTAAACCATCACCAATGCTGCAAGCTACAGGACTTTTGACAGTTCTTGTTCGCCTTCTACTCAAAAAATCTGTTGTCGCTGCCTCACTTTCCAGGGGAAGGCTGGGAGAGCTCCATCAGCTTTGGAAGGTTACAGTGACACCTGAATGAAGTGGAATGGCAGAAAGGGAGGATGATTGCCCTCTTTCTCCCAATTTCTGTGTTCTGAGTACTCTAGTTTTGCTTTTCATCATCTTTCTTACTCAGTACCTTTTTACTCCTGTTGCTAATCAGACTTTTCCACTGACGAAGGACCCTCTAGATCTTCACATTTCACTTATGTAATAAAGTTGAAAGAAGGCTTGCGTGCCCTGTTTAAAGGGAGCCCTATTACTGTCTTAAAACTATTTTCAAGAAGACTTTAAGCTATCATTTCTTTCAACACTTAAGCATAGAGAACAAGATTAAATATGTATTTCCTCTCTGATAAAAAGAGTTAGCAAGGGATTTATTACATCACTAGTTTGTCTTGCAAGCTCTGCTTACAGCAGATGCTGACCCCTGTAGTCATAAATTCAGCCCAACAACAGAATAGTGATTCAGCTTTCTTTTTAATCAGACAGAGAAAAGTATCATTTGACTGGCATGTTGCTGGCTTGACAATTACTGGAGGAGCAGTTACCCAGTTGCTGAAAGTCCAAAGACTCTCTAGCTCTCCTTTTTAATGGGGACTATGCGACATGAAAGAAAAAGAAGCCAAATTAAACAATGACATCTACCTCCCAACCTTATGCAAGAAACATGATCATCTTCAGAAGACTTCCTATTTATAACCTCCAAACTACTGCGCAACCCCAAATATGCTACATGCTATGCAACAGAACTTCAGAGAAACCAGAGCCTGTGCCCTAAAGCACGTACACTTTTCCAGCTGCAGTGGCTAATATAAAAAGGTTTTACCTCTGCCTACAAATTTTGTCTTCTGTATTGTCATGCAACATGTTTTGTATGCTCTTAGCTCTTGAGTTTGGTCCCAACATCAGTAAGTATCAGTCATACTTTTGGAACATGAATTCACTCACGCAACTTTTCTCATCACTATTCAGGTTAAAAATTTAGCATTGAAATTAAATTGAAAGTCCTATTTTTGCTAATCTTCCATCCTAATTACTCAAACCAGTGACGACTGTTACTGTTGCACAGTTACACAAACCAGATCTATTTAATCAGCCTCACAGCTTCCACTTCATATTTAAGGAGCCTCAACAATTGACACATACAATTACCCACAATCCATTTTACATCCATTAAGGAGGGGATGACTGCATGTAACTTCCCAAGAGTTTCCTTTCTGAAGGAGAAAGTGCAGCTTGATTACAAGCCACCTCAGTATTTTATTCCAACAATGAAAGCTGGCAGGCGTGGGGGAACTGTTTAAGTTTGTAGTCACAAGCTGGCAAACATTGGAGAAGGTGAAGTGCTAAATCGGTGCACGTCCTTGCATCCTGGATGCTAGCCTGCCCTAGCCAGAGTAACTCTTTGGGAGCACTCCCCTGGTACAGAAGTAGACAGCAAGCTGTTTATGAGGTGAAGTGATTCAAAGACCAGACTAATAAAAAAAAAAACAAAAACAAAAAAACTAAAAACCCAACCCAAACAAACAAAACAAAAAAACAACCAACCAAAAAAAAAAAAAAACAACTAAAAACCCAACCCAAACAAACAAAACAAAAAACCAACCAAACAAAAAAAAAACAACCAACCAACCAAAAAAAATCCTTTTGCCAGCCAAAACCAATTCTTTGATCTGGTTCACTGTGTAGCCACAAGAACAGTCCTGCCACTCAACAAAGGAAGAAACAGAGGGTGGGAAACAGTCGTATCTGCTTCAGGCAGCTTAAACAGTACTGCATCTGAATGTCAAGCAAGAAATAAACAGACACCTGAACTACTAGTTGAAAAATAAGAAATGGAAAAGCAAACATCTTCTCCAAAAATGCAGTAAATTTATTCTGTGCAAGGGACCCGCATCAGTTCACTATACTGGTTGAGCTGAAATATTGTCTGAGGGCATACTTGCCCAAAGATTAATTTCATTCTTAATAGACAAGCTAGGAATAGAAAAAAACATGAGAATGTAAACAAACTGATCAGGTAATGAAGCTTGAAGGTGTTCCCTCACATTTTAAATTCACTTTAACTACAGAAACAAAATTAATCAGTGATGCCTGGCATCAGGCGAAAGTGGCTAGCCCTTAAAAACAAATTTGTTCCAGCAATGTTGCTGTGTTTCACATTAGATGGTGAAGTGCTTTTGACCAGGTCTAATTGCTACTTCAACATAATAAACAAAAGCTAAATGAAGGAGCCGAAGGACACAGGCAATGCGAGGAACTCTCTCTCTACATAGCTAGAAGACTTTATCATATATGGTGCATAAAATACAACACAGAAAGGTCACTTGGCAGTTTTAAAGTCACATACAGAAACAGCAGACTTATCAGGCAACTCTACAGTGTAACGGAAGGGAAAGAATATAGGGTCCTCGTCTCCGCACTTAGCCTCATCTCATTGCTTTCTACCTCCGGCTGGAATTCCACAGCAACAACAGCCCATCCAAGAGAGGGCTGCTGCTGTCCCACCCTCCCTCTTCCTCCCATTTTGCTGCTCTGCCCCTTCCCCTGCACCGGCACTACCGCTGGCACAATCGCACACTGACCTAATTCAGGACACTGAGCAAAACCTAACCCTGCTGAAAGAGAACCCATTTGTAGCTGTTTCGGCTTCTTAAGACGGCTTGCCACTTAGCTGAAAAAGCATCACAGCCACCACATGAGAGAAGATAGATGAGACAATGGCAGCCCTGAATAAGCTCAGTGCAAGCTAACAGGGAACAGCAGCCTTAGAAAGGATGAGTTTGTTATTAAGATGTAGGTTTGGAGGTCTGCCAACATGCATATCACTCAGGGCTCTGCCCAATAACGCATTAGCACCTCAGGTTAAAGAAAGATTTATGTCAAGAAGAGCAGGCTAAGCACAGGTGATGGAATGAGGTTCAGTCCTGATTTTCTTCGCTTGTGTTTTTTTAAAACTCCAATCCAACTCACAGTTCAGAAGTTATTTCAGCAGAAATAGCATTTTTGGAAAATAAAACAATGTAGCTAGGAATTAAATCCACTAATGGATTAAACCAGCTGTTCTGCCTTTGCCTCTCAGTTCTGCCTGTACTTAATGCTCATCACACCTTGTGGTAGAAGCCAATTCAAAGAAAAGCTGCGCTATATTCTAACAGTAATTACAACAATAACCACCACTATAAAATTGGCATAAATCCTATCAGTGGAACAGACTAATAGAAGTGGGAGTTGCAATACTTCGGCTAAAGACCCAAGAAGGGTTTGGTTGCAAAAGCATGGCTTGCAGCTGAAAGCAGCACTGAAAGATCAGAAATGCAGCTGAGAACAAGGGTGCTGGTAGAATAGTTGTGAATGACTGAACAGTCCCAGATCCACTTAAAGCATTTTACTCAACGTAAAAGAAATCAAAACATGAGCAGAACCTCACAGAAAGGAAAACAACCAAATTTAAATAATGAAATTATATACAACAGGTCTGCTCTCCCTTTTGTCCCATTCCCTTTCCAAATGGATGGTTCAAAAAAAATGTGACTACTCCTCTATAGCTTAGATTCTACTCCATTACAGGCAATGTAAAATCTTTCTGGCTCTACTTTCAAAACCACTTGACTCTGATAATTTTCTAACTAAACTGTAACCCAGCAAGAATGTTAACTTTGTCTGTGCAAATGAAGATGTGTAATGAGCAGAGAGCAATGTTTTATGACACTTACAAGAAACAAGCATGTTGTTATTCCAGTTATATGTATCATAAAAACAAAAGGCCAGAAAAACAATAAGGTCTTTGGAGGGATGATGCTACAGACAACTAAAGGAAAGGGATACGCCTCTTAAAGGACATTATAAAAAGCTGACAAAACCTGCTGCTTTAAGGGAAGCAGTCACTTACTAATGGCAAAGAATTAAGATCAATACAAGTAGGAGAATCATGACCTGGTCTCTTAATAGAAAGACTGTCTCAGAGTTCCTACTGCTAAATGTTTCACCATGCAAGATCATTACAGTACCAAGCACCCTTTTTCCACTCCCAGACTGTGAGAAAAGAACACTTCATTAACTCCCGTTAAGAGCAAAAAGAGGAATTTTCTTCTGGTCTGCATTTTCTTTATGCGTCTGTACAGAGCCCCTTGTTCTTTGCCTGCTGTGTTGACAGCTCCCCCTTTTGTTTCAATCGACTTTAACCATCTTTCAGAGCATAAACATACTTTCCATTAGTAAGAAACTGCTATATCTGCTAGGAAAGGACAATCTGTATTATGCCCCATGATCCTTAATATATGCAGGTCAAAATACCATGCCCACATTTTATGAGAGAAATACAACCCGATGACAAACATCACAAACAATCCATTCCCAGAAGAACCATTTCTTTATTAAAAGCCCTTTTCAATTACAGCACTTTAGTAGTGCTTCAATACAAATAACACTTTTTGTCCTAATTAACGTTCATATTTAAGTCTGCTTTCAAAAACTTGTATATTTCAGATGAAACATTATAGAAAGAATCCAAGTAGCATTAGACACAAAGAATCACCAGCTTGGCTCAGTGCTCCAAAGTGCACTTGGTGATACAATTAGTTACCATCTTGCACTGTGTTTATGTTGAAGCTGTGCTACTATCCCAGTACCTTACTGAGTTTGGCACTGGAGCCCCAAATCAGAGGACACTCCAACAGGTTCCTCAAGTCGAAAAGAGAATTAAATTCAGGCTTTGCAGTTGCTCAGCATGTGCTCCAGTAGTTTACTACACAAGATACCACGATCAGCTGAAAAAAACCTCACTGGTCTAAGCTTTTTCAGACATTTGGATAAAAAAATACAGCAATGTACCTTCAGGAAAAGACTGGAAACTGAGCTTGCACTTTTTCCTTCAGTGGACTGAACATCTGGGATAGGGGGATTTGGGACAAAACCCAATTGACAGTTCTTCCTCTCAGCTCGCTCTGGGCACGTTTCCTGTGCAGCTGCAGGTTCCTCAGGGTGCCAGGTGGACGAAGCTGCTGCTCCCCGTGGGTACCCTATAGGAGAAGGCAGCTGGACACCCAGCCCAATCCACACTGTCAGCCTCACACCTAAGCCCATTGCTGTTTCTAGTCTACACATCTGAAACAAACACCTTGTGTCTCCATTACTAGACACTGTATCAGAAAAAGTAAGATGGAAGAACAGCACTCTGTGCTTAACACATACAGCAGTAAGCTAAAGGGAAGCCCTTAAACTTTGTGAGAGTTCATCCCAGAATTTATCCCAGCTATTTAAAAATAATTACCGAGGAATAAAAAAACCTCTCTACTGAGCGTGAGGGAAATATCCTCATGAGGACAGTACTGTTCCTTTTTCTAGGAAGGCTCACATTCATCCACGATCAACCAGGAGCTGACCCTGCCACCTCACTTCAGCCCATTTTCTGGGCCTGAGGCCTTCCACCACGATGCCCAGCTGAGCGTGGCAACACCAGAGAGCTCGGCCTCCCTAAGCCACAGGCAGCGTGTAAGCTCTCCCTCCCCTGAGGAGAGATACCTGGAGCCGCCCAGAGCTGTCAGAAGCAGCTATTTTTCAGCCGTCGAGCTGAGGCGACACACCAGCCCGCCAACGCCTCAGCCACTGCCGGACCCCCAACAGCGCATGCGCCGTAACGGCTGCCGGGGAAACGGACAGACGACGCCCTGCGCATGCGCGCTGTCTCCCAGCCCGGCCATGGGGGCGCGATTGCGTCAGACGCAGCCTCGACCTGGGGCGGGGCGGG